>JAFJMP010000109.1:0-67696 GCA_029692085.1 Gymnothorax javanicus | reverse complement strand
AATATTCATAGCTAATCGGCGCAGTATGTCAGCATCCGTATTTAAATGATGGATGGAATGTAGCTAATTAAATATTTTGTCATCTTGCTGTGTATCGATAATGCTGTATTCTCTGGATTGCTTGCTTACTTAGTTACTAGCTTACTAGCTAGCTACGTTGTGACAGTTTGACTTTAGAGCACTCGTAGTTTTATTATATTTATTATTATTTGCTGGGGTGCCAGCCAGGTTTCTCTCCTGGCATTTAAGATAATAAAACTGACCGACTTAATTAGAGGCCCCGCAAACCGCACAAAGGATGTAAGATTATTTTCAATATTACACCCCGACACAATGCAAAGCAAATGCGGAAGAACACACACACTTCAAATATTTTTTGTGCAGACCAACAACAGTGTATTCAACAGATCCCCATAAACCAGCATAACCCAATCTGTACAATGAATATTTACACAAATACCCCCACAAAGAACTTAAATCAGACCAACAATGTCGTATGTCCCCAAACTCAAAATTCCGCTCCAGGATTCAGTTCCAACCAACAGTTCAGAAAATAAAAAAAAAGTTCAGTTCACCTCCGTTTATATTGGTTCCACGGCACACAATACTACACAGTTCAGTTCCAGTTCCAGATTCAAACCAACACAGGAAAGAAGTTTAAAAAAAAAAGTTTTTATACTCACTTCCCCCAGCAATGTCTCGTAAAGCAGTAAACAGTCCAGTCAGTCAGTCTGAAGTAATTCGCCCAAATCGGGTTTTGTTATTTATTTATTTATTTCCGCGTTTGCAGTGGAGTGAATGGCTGGCGTCGGTGAATCAGCTGAGTGGAGCGGTGATGATGGAAGATCCAGGAGTTTTCACGGGATTTATTTATTTGTTTTTAAATATTATTATTTGCAATGACCAGAAGCTGCTGCTTAAAGCGGATTCGGAGAGTAAAAGAAAAAACAGGATAACCGACCTTAAATATTTTTTTTTTTTTCGCGCAATCAGCGTGCTGCTCTGTTTGAAGGCTCTCTCTCTCTCCACTGACACCTGCGCGAAGGATATAGGAAGTGGTTTGAATCGTGGCGCGAACTGGGAACGAATCGGTGAGTTTAGTTGTCTACACTCGTTTCCGGAGGAGTGACCAAGAGACGGCTGTCGTTGCTAAGGAGACGTTAACAGCTGAGATGACAGTCGAAGATACTTGTGTGCGCGGATGGAGCGCACTAACTCCGCGTTACAGGCTGTCACAACGTAGTATTCCAGCTGTAAGAGTGAAATCAGTCCTTTTTCGGCTTACCTTGATGTTTGAGTTCCCAGAGTACATTCGGGTGTGTAAAAACGTCAATCGTGCATCCAGTCAAGAAAATTTAGAGTTTAATTAATTGTGCTGCTGTACGTGGTAATAGCAAATAACGGCGGTAGCCATATAGCTAACTCATGAAACACCGAGTTGCTATGGCATGCGCAGCATATGCATTCGCGATATTAAATGTTAATAGTTAATTAAAACCCACCTTCTCACTATATTTGCGCCTCCTTATTAAATCGTTCTGGGGTGCGTTTCCCAAAATCATAGATGCTAATTTACGTAGTGGGACCCATTGACTGTGAATGGACGAACTATCTACGCTTTTGGGAAACGCACCCCTGGCAAATAAAAAGCCGAAAACGAGGTTGGATTTGGAACTCTTTCCCGTGAAGGCATTACCTTTGCTTGTTACTTATACACTGACATGAACGAAAATCTTTATTGTTGCTATATCTGACTGACGTTACTCGTTCGTGCGTTGAAAAAATATATTGTAGTAATAAAACGCAGGGCTGCCAACTCTCACGCTTTCGCCGTGAGTCTCACGCCTCTTAGAGGCATTCACGTTCCCATGCCGCAGTCAGCAATTATTCAATTGAGGCGTACTTAAAAGACTCTCACGCGGAATTGAGTCCTTGAGCATGGAAGTTAACCAGTTTCACGTGCATTATGGTGGATTTCACCACTAGAGTCGTGGAAATCAGAGTTGACGTTTCAATTGGTCTTATTTCGTTTAAACAATTTAAACGATTATGAAACACACACATTGCTTCCAACTCGAGTGAGGAAAAGCGCACAATGTTTGGAGTCACAATCGCTTCCACGTTACTCGTGGTGAAATCCACTGTAACAAAAGTGAAACTGAAACTTCCACTCACAAGGACTTTAATTACACGTAAGAATCTCATTAATATTCGTTGGTTGAATAATTGCTGAATATGGTGAATACGCCTTCAAAATGCGTGAAACTTACACCGTATGCGTGAGATTGCGTAGAAAGTTGGCAGCCCTGAAAACGTGAATCCTAATGCAACATTTGTGCATGCTATGTGAGTCACGGATGCTTTGCTGCGATTTGAGAAGGCTCCAAAAATGGCTTGTTAGCAAATTATTGTACAACTGACCAGTTTTGGATCATTTTTCTTGATAAAGCTGTCTTATGATTAGAATAATCCATCGGCGGTTTAACACATTTTACTTAATGATATGTTGCGGCGATTACATTTGAAATGCTATACGTAATGCCATAATGAAAGAAGAAAGTATTAACTTTTGAGTTGTCCGTAGTGTACAATGCAGGCCATCTAACCTGCGCTTATTGACTTTAAATTACAACCAAGGAACTGATCACTGGAAAGCAGTAGCTATACTTGAATGACATTAACTGAAACGCCATGGCAAGTCAAAATGACGCTTTACGTCTTGCCTCAGCGAGAACTGGCGACGCCTGTTTCTGTTTGATCTTTTTGGAGAGTAAGTGTGATAATGTATATAATAGACAATTGAAAATAAGTCGAGACCTGTCCTTAATCATTAATATTACGACTAAACATCAATAAGGGATGTTGTGTTGCCTTGTACTCAGATCATGTAAATAACTTGCCTTGTCTGCTTTGTTATTATTTCATCAGGTGCTCTTGATGAGGCTTTGGACAGAATTTGGGAACTCGAAGATATGGTGTTGCGTCTCACCCTCACTGGACCCCTTTTGGACCGGTGGTGTATTTCTGATGAAGACTTCCAGCACTACACAAGGTTTTCATCAAAGCAAATTTTTTTTGTGTTTTGGAGATCCATTGAGCCATCTGCTTCCCAGATTATTTACTGGTCCAAAGCACAAAGGGTTGGAATTCACAGCTTAGAAAGAGAGGATGTAAAACCAAGCCCTTGCCGTAAGCTGCTGCTGGTGGATGAATTTTTCATGTTTTGCCTGCGTGTAGCTACTGGCCTTATGGAGAGAGTTTTGGCTGAGATATTTTAAGTGAGCACTTCCACAGTGAGCCGGATCATCATCACTTGGTCCAATTACTTGTACCTTGTGTTGGGGTCAATCCCAATATGGATGACGCGAGAACAGGTGAGGAGAACGATGCCAGTGAAGTTCAGGCAGTATTCCCCAAACCTCAGAGTTATTGTCGATTGCACCGAGTTCAGATGCGAAAGCCCAGAGGCAATCACGCTTCACTCGGAAACATTCTCGACATACAAGAGCCACACCACCTTCAAAGCTCTGATCGGTGTTGCACCCTGTGGAGCAATAACCTTTGCCTCCAAATTGTTCACTGGCTCAATTTCAGATAAGGAACTGATGAAACAGTCTGGGATGTTGGAGTTGCTGGAACCGGAGGATGAGGTTATGGCAGACAAGGGGTTCCTCATTGAGAAGATGCTGGAGGATGTTGGGGCCAAACTGATCATCCCACCTTTTAAACATAGAAGCCAGTTCAGCAAGGAGGAAACTGAGAAGACGCAAGCCATAGCCAGACTGCGCATCCTTGTGGAAAGGGTGATTAGGCGGATTAAAGAATATCACATTTGGGATTCTCCAGTTCCCCTCACCTTGGCGGGCTCCATTAATCAAATATGGTGTTGCTGCTGCCTTATGGCAAACTACCAGGGCCCTCTTGATCTGGAAGGTGAATTTGAATACTGGGCAGAGTGAGAAGGCTCCCAAGTCTAGAACACCAGGCTAAACTGCTCTCCTCCAGCCAGTAACACCAGGCTCAACTCTTCTCCTCCAGCCAATAACACTAGGCTCAACTCCTCTCCTCCAGCCAGTAACACCAGGCTCAACTCCTCCTCCTCCACCAGGCCAACTCCTCTCCTCCAGCCAGTAACACCAGGCTCAACTCCTCTCCTCCAGCCAGTAACACCAGGCTCAATCCTCTCCTCCAGCCAGTAACACCAGGCTCCTCTCCTCTCCTCCAGCCAGTAACACCAGGCTCAACTCCTCTCCTCCAGCCAATAACACTAGGCTCAACTCCTCTCCTCCAGCCAGTAACACCAGGCTCAATCCTCTCCTCCAGCCAATAACACCAGGCTCAACTCCTCTCCTCCAGCCAGTAACACCAGGCTCCTCTCCTCTCCTCCAGCCAATAACACTAGGCTCAACTCCTCTCCTCCAGCCAGTAACACCAGGCTCAACTCCTCTCCTCCAGCCAATAACACTAGGCTCAACTCCTCTCCTCCAGCCAGTAACACCAGGCTCCTCTCATCTCCTCCAGCCAGTAACACCAGGCTCCTCTCATCTCCTCCAGCTAATAACACTAGGCTCAAGTCCTCTCCTCCAGCCAGTAACACCAGGCTCAACTCTTCTCCTCCAGTCAGTAACACCAGGCTCAACTCCTCTCCTCCAGTCAGTAACACCAGGCTCAACTCCTCCAGCCAGTAACACCAGGCTCAACTCCTCTCCTCCAGCCAGTAACACCAGGCTCCTCTCCTCTCCTCCAGCCAATAACACTAGGCTCAACTCCTCTCCTCCAGCCAGTTACACCAGGCTCCTCTCATCTCCTCCAGCCAGTAACACCAGGCTCAACTCTTCTCCTCCAGCCAATAACACTAGGCTCAACTCCTCTCCTCCAGTCAGTAACACCAGGCTCAACTCCTCTCCTCCAGCCAGTAACACCAGGCTCAACTCCTCTCCTTCAGCCAATAACACTAGGCTCAACTCCTCTCCTCCAGCCAGTAACACCAGGCTCAACTCCTCTCCTCCAGCCAGTAACACCAGGCTCAACTCCTCTCCTCCAGCCAATAACACTAGGCTCAACTCCTCTCCTCTAGCCTGTAACACCAGGCTCAACCCCAGGCTCAACTCCTCCAGCCAGTAACACCAGGCTCAACTCCTCTCCTCCAGCCAGTAACACCAGGCTCAACTCCTCTCCTCCAGCCAGTAACACCAGGCTCAACTCCTCTCCTCCAGCCAGTAACACCAGGCTCAACTCCTCTCCTCCAGCCAGTAACACCAGGCTCAACTCCTCTCCTCCAGCCAGTAACACCAGGCTCAACTCCTCTCCTCCAGCCAGTAACACCAGGCTCAACTCCTCCAGCCTCCAGCCAGTAACACCAGGCTCAACTCCTCTCCTCCAGCCAGTAACACCAGGCTCAACTCCTCTCCTCCAGTCAGTAACACCAGGCTCAACTCCTCTCCTCCAGCCAGTAACACCAGGCTCAACTCCTCTCCTCCAGCCAGTAACACTAGGCTCAACTCCTCTCCTCCAGCCAGTAACACCAGGCTCAACTCCTCTCCTCCAGCCAGTAACACCAGGCTCAACTCCTCTCCTCCAGCCAATAACACTAGGCTCAACTCCTCTCCTCCAGTCAGTAACACCAGGCTCAACTCCTCTCCTCCAGCCAGTAACACCAGGCTCAACTCCTCTCCTCCAGCCAGTAACACCAGGCTCAACTCCTCTCCTCCTCCAGTAACACCAGGCTCAACTCCTCCTCCAGCCAAACACCAGGCTCAACTCCTCTCCTCCAGCCAGTAACACCAGGCTCAACTCCCAGCCAGTCACCAGGCAAAACCCTCCAGCCAGTAACACCAAGCTCAACTCCTCTCCTCCAGCCAGTAACACCAGGCTCAACTCCTCCCTCCAGCCAGTAACACCAGCCAACTCCAGCCAACCGAAGTTCAATTCCTGAGCTCAACAGCTTGTTTTTCTGCGGCCAACCACATCTGCTAGGTAAGCCTTACAGCTTCTGCAATTTACTTTTAGTTTACTATTTGCTGCTTTATGCAATTATAATAAATCTTCCAAGTTTGAACAGTAACCCCACCCACCATTACGAGATGGCATGCTTCACTAGGAGTTTGTTGCTCAGAAAATGAAGGTCGTGGATACTGACCTACCAATTCCATGACCTTTAGCTGATAAAATGTTTTGAAGGATGCACAGAAACACGGTTTTCATTGATTGTTTAATGATGCTTATGCTTCAGTTCTTTTGCATCCTTCAAAAAATAATGTGAGCTGTGGGTTACTGCTCAAAATTATTTGCGTTGCGGATAAGTATCTAATGCGTTCACTTTGGAGGTGTGGCACAAGTTGTGACGGGGTGAGTGGACGGATCAGACGTTGAAGATCTGTTTCACTTGCAGCAAAAAGCGATAACTACCACTTTCAGTTCCAAATGTTCTAGTTATGTTTCATTGTGCTCTTGTGGCAGTCGGATAAATGCTGATTAACGTGTTTCACTCTCAGGTCAAAAGGGGGAATGCTTTGGTCCTTGCATAACACTTGGCCCTTGTCCTCTGACCAACACCAGGTCTGTACTTTGAACTGTACATTCCACAGTGAACTTATTTCATTGCATAAAACCACAGATTGGCATTTATCTATTCAAAAACATGGAATGAGGATGCAATACAACAAAATGGCATTGGATAAATTAAACGGAACCATAACGGGCATAAACAATAGGGGTTGTTTAGACTAAATATGTGGACTGCTATTGTTAAATCTGTACCATTGCATCTACTGGACACACCAGGCCATCTGTCTGAAAGACAACTGTCACAGCACATTACTACAGACAGCTGTAACCAACATGGACCTTGTAAACTGGTCGTTAAATGCAATTGACAAAATTATTTCCACGAGGCGGACAGGTTCTGGAGAACCGACATGCCCGGATGGGACATTCCCGGCTGGTTACACCATGGATGCATGGGGAAAGTGGCATTCGCTGTGTTTGGCAGTCCTGGACATTGAGGATGGAGAGGACGTCTATCTAATTGGATTTATGATAGCGGACCTGCTATCATTGGGGCTTGGTCTGTTTTTGATCGACCATAGGATAAAGAAAACTTTGAAAAGCATGGTTATCCTCGACAGAAAGCTCAATAAAATTGGATTCGACGTCCAAGGAAGGCAATGATGGACTAAACATACTGCGAGAAGTCATTAAATCCGATAAGGCAAGGGTGAACCAAGTCGATGGAAATGATGACTAATTAAGAGATCCATGCAAAGATCTGGTATTATTGCACCTTTCCACTACTCCAAATCACTAGGAACAAATCAAATGATGAAGAAAGGAGTCCAGGTTTTTCTGGACCAAGTCTAAATGGATTAAATCAAGAGTGACATTCAAATCTAAACTTATATAGACACTCAGCTATATTGTGATTATAATTCTTCATGATGTTCATAAATCTTTATGATCTTATGTTGTGACGCTTAAATCGTAGTGTAAATGGACACTCAGCTCTGTTGTGATTTATAAATCTTATGATATCTTAACCATAATCAAGCTGTTTTTCTGGGAGTTGGGGGCGGGACTTTGACAAGCGATCTCGCTTCTCCCGCGACCCTTTCGGTCATGATACATGTTGTGTTGAAATTGTCATGAAACAACTATACAATCATGCCGAAATAAAAACAAAATAAATAAATAAATAAATAAATAAATAAATACAAACTTCTTTCTATGTTTAATTTCAACACCGGATTTTTCTCATGAGGCCAACAAAAACAAGGCTCCTTTTTGCTTATTGTACTGGAGACACTAGACAGGTATGTATTGCAAGTGGACATGTAAACATTTGAACTATCCCTAACTTTCAGAAAATAAAAACTTTAAGTCTGCAGAAAATGGCTCGTAGTAAATACTGCTTGAGAACTATATCGGGGGAATACCTTTAGCAAACAGATTAACCCATTTTTCTTCACTTTTCCCCAAGGAAAACCTTTATGAATGTGCCAAAGTAGAATTCGTCCACCTGGCCCTTCATGCATTTAATGAGGTCCTCATCCCGCCACACCCTCTCCACTGTGAGGTCACTCCTGGTGTCTGTCACCAGATCGCACCAAGCTAGACCAGTGACCATTAGCTGGCCCTGGATTTGCCAGTGGTAGGTATGCTTTTGTTTTAATTTTGCTACACCTTGGGTAAGCTTGACATGTGATGCCTCTGAAATGTTTTCCACATCAGGGCATTTGACCTCCACCAGGCCATAGGGAGGATTTTCGTTTGGGTCCACCACTTTGCCATCTGGGCTGGCTCCAAGATGAGGGGCATCGGGGTGGATGACAAGACCACAGGGCAGGACATTGACAGAAAAGGTCTCCGCATATCGGCAAAGAACCAGTGGCTCCAGATCCACTCCCCTCCTCATGGCCTTGGTCTGGTACACTCCTTTGATGAGCCTTGCAGAGAGTGACTTTGCTGTTGTGTCTGACCTCACATGGGCTGCCTCGTAAAACTTGCTTGCAGTAAGCCGTGGTTTACGCATGCTGACCCAAAGTGAGCATTTTGACTGTTCCCGTGTTCCCTCCTCTATAATTTTGGACAATTCGGGTGACACCTCAAGACTCTGCATGTGCAGAAGCTCTGCAACACTTCTGGGGACAAAGTGGTAAGCCGGCAAACGATACTGTGGCAGAGGCAATGGTGGGAATTCATTGGCACTGGGATGGATGACAACATCTTTGGGGAAGACAGCAGGGCACTGATAGGACAACATTGATCCTTTTGGGACATCTCCAAATTTAGATGGCACCATTGTCAGTTCAGACATGCCATCTACGATCTTCGCAATCAGTGGCTGTGGTCGAAGGCCAACTAATGACGCTGCTCCAGCCAAGATGTCCTCGTTAGGCAGAGGTCCTGAAATGTGTCATTCATATGACTGTAATTTTTTTTTTGTATAATAAATTGTCAATGTGTTATTTTGTTTGTACATGTATTTGTGTGTGTCTCAGGTGTACAGTGCATGTATATTTGTTAAAGGCATCTGTCTGAATTTTGAATCAGTCATTTCATTATATCATATGCCTAAAATCTTAAGGCATTTCATGAAATGGCTCAATTGAAAACCAGGCATCTCACAAAGTGCCTGATTATACAGTTTGCCTGTAACACATATGGAAAATTAATGTGTGCGTTTGTATATATCGAGGGCTGACTGCAATAAACAGTTAATGTCCAATATATAACATCTGGACATAACTGTTTATTGCAGTCAGCCCTCGATATATTAGGGGTGTAACAATTCTGAATCGCGATTTTTTTTTTTTTTTTTTTAAGTGTAGAAACACCACCTGCTGCCATGGGCTGAACATCCGAGCTTTCCCTTTTCCTTTATTAACCCCCGTGCTGTCCTGAACGAAAGTGCCAAACATCAAAGGGCATGGGAAATGTTTCCGGAAAATACTTGACTGACATCAGTATTTCTCGGCTACGTGCTGAAAGGAGCCAAGCAAATGAAAATAAAAACGTCTCCTATTAACCAATTAGGCAACTCTAAGAAAAGTAAACCCGTTCCCGTTTACTTTGCTTGATTAGCAAATGGTGGATTCCTTTACTCTTGAAGTTGAATGAGTAGAGCTGTTTATTAAGAAAATGTGTTTGATTGCTGTATTTTGACATTTAAATGGACATAGAACAGCAGATTTGCATAAACACGATTGCCATTGCCACGCCATTTCTTGCGACTGTGATAATTTATTTCTCACATTCATGTTTCATCCGCTTTTTAGAATGTGTTTCACCTTGTGTATTTTTTAGACGCTTAAAATCCAGGGCGATCTTATAACAAATCTGTTTTAAATTAATCTTGAATAATGTCCTAAAATGCTACAATGAGAGATGTAATTCAGAGGAAGATTTTTTTCTAATTATTGAAATTAATGGCATTCTTTCAATCTAACACCGTAGCCCAGTTAGATTTGTCTGCTTTTCACCATCACATCTTAATCGTTATAGGCTACTGGCTAAATTTCTTGATTGTCATTTAGGCCAAGTACATCCCAACTCAGCATTTCATCTCTCATTGTAGTATTTTTAGGAAATCTATAATGATAAAATAAAAATAAAGAGATTTATTTTCAGATCGCCCCAGATTTCAAGCGTCTAAACAAGACACAAGGTGGAAAACTTTCTGTAAAGTGGATGAAACGTGAATCTGAGATATAAATTATCACAATAATTAATAATAATTATAATAATAATTATCCCGGGTGATATGGGAAGTCTATCTTTCCCATTTAAGTAAGTAATGCGGATTGTGCGGCTTAAGTAATTATAAGGTATATTGAATTCATGCCAAGTTTTGGACTTTTAAAAAAATTCCGATCCGATTCATGCTATCCTTACTACATCGTTTGAAAATGCTGGATGCTGTCTGGAAGCACTAGCCACGTGAAGCTTTCTGCCTGTAATGTACGTCTGAGAGGAAGTGAACTCTTAATATGCGACGACTGCATACTGGTTTCGATTTTGATTTCTTGACAGGAATTCCCAAGGTATTTCTGACAAGAGATGTCCAATACAGTGATCACTGATCGGGAATATCGATTCATTTACCAGTTTTCACATTGATCGTCTTAGAATGTCCATGTCTTAATGCGATGTCTTAATCGCTGTAGTTACCTCCGACTGCATCCTAAGTGACCGTTGCAGTGTTGACAATGCAGATCGCAGCAGCCAGAAATTTTTTTTTTTTTTTTTTTTTTTTTTGAAGTACACAATGATCAGTAACCAGGGGCGTAGCTAGGGATTTTGGGCCCCCAGAAAGAAAATTCCACACCCCCCCCCTCCAGCTGGCCAGCCAAACAAGAAAAGTATTTTTTTTTTTTTTTTAACAAATATCTATGCATTTTTATGTATTTTTTGAACTCTTAATTTCCTTGTATTAAAAGCAATAGTTTACTTCCTTCACATTATTTCGTGTTTATTAGCATATTCCCAAAGTAGGATATAATATCTACCATTTAAGCATCTAACCCCCACATTCGGACAATTCTTATAACACTGCATATATATTTCTTGATTTTACCTCTAGTGGTTCTTTATGTACCTTACACGGTTGCACTTTATAAAATCACAACACACCAGGTTCTTTCAAGTTTGAACAAGATTCCAACTGCTGGGTTTTATTCATAGGTGAAAAAAGTACACAACTATTGAACTCAAGTAGAAGTACAGTAACTCTGGTTAAAATTAACTTAAGCAAAACTAAAAGTACTAGTTTATAAATCTATTCAAGTGAAAGTAAAAAGTATTCAACACACACGCACACACTTAACAATTTTTGATAATCCGGCGAAATGCTATTCGTAAAGCAACACTGACATAGGAGGTTGCATTGGCTAAAGCTGTTTGGATGCACGTTGTTATAATAACAAGGAGAGGCAAAGTTGTGCATTGCAATGCGGACGCAACAATAACTGGCACCAATCTGGCGCACTTACATGAGCCATCACCTGAATAAATGCCAGGTATAGCCTATCGGAGACTGGCACGCAATCAGTGCACTTGCAAATGAGAGCCTGCAGTATCACCGATCGTGTGACATTATTTAACCATCCATCTACAACAAATATGATCAGACAGATACATCATTGAACACATACACAAAGCCCATTCGCCAAACTGTGCAAACAGGCAATCTCTCAAATTGGAAAAAAGCACCACGGCGGATGCTGACAAGACAGCCTACTAACAACAAGCCAAACATCACCACAGCGGGTGCTCTCTCGTTCTCTCACGCACAGATACACACACGCACGCAATCACCCCAACTTCTCCAACTCCAAGCCTAGGCTGCTTCACTGAGACCACAACCAATCACAAGGCCTACATGACCATGCAGTATGCCGAAGCAGAAAAGGACACACACACAGTCGCACACACTCATCTATTCGTCCAGTCGCCCACTTGCTTCACTGTCCCACCAGCCGTCACGTCGCTTGTGCTAGCAGCTGTAGCAACTAACGATACCTCAGCACCTACTGCTTCAGAGGAGCACTCGGCTTCAGGGTCACTGGGTGGGAAAGGAATCAGAGGATCCTCCGTTTTGGTAGCGAGAGTGGGCCCACTGTGCTAGCTGCCCCAGCATCGACTTTCGGTGCCTCTTCATCTCCGAGTGCCACACTTCTGAATGTGAACCCAAAGCGTCTGAGTGATACACTCTGGTTTAGTTTTTCGCTCGCTCGCCATTTTTAGTACAACTTCTCAACGTTATGTCTTTCTTCTGTTTGGCGCAAGACGGCTAATTTGCATACGTGCACAGGACTGGCTGGCTCCGCTTGGCAAAAAAATAGAACATATGTGTGAATAAATGTTTTGAATTCTGTATACTGGACATGGTGAGCTTAAAAACATTTTGGTGACCATTAGTGACAATAAAATATATATATATTTTTTTATTTCTTAAGACAAAATTTGAGACCCCTTCAAATTTTGCTTTTGAGGCTTTCAGAGGGTCTCATGGGCTAATCCCCCCGTATTTCGCGCACTGCTCCATCTAACGAGCAATATAAACTAGAGGCGCTATGTTACGATTTCAATGTGCAAGTCTGGCCGGCATCTTGTGACGGGCGTCCATCACAGAAAGGTGCAGCTAAGTGGATTCATGCCTTCCAGAAATTTTGATTTCCACTGAGTGCCATACAGGCCTAATGCCCCCGTCACACCGGATTGACAAAAATTTTGTCAAAATCGCCATCACCGCAGTAACACCGCCAGTAGTGTTTCCATAGTTTTCCCCTACCCGTCAAACATGTGTTTTTCTTCGCGGTGCTACTGGGGAACCAGGGCGGAACCACGGCGGGATCACTGAGGACATGGCGATCCCATTGAGTTGCCTCTACGGTTTGATGACGGTGCCACGGCGATTATTGGCGGCAGTACTGCGGTGTTGGCGGCAGCGTTGAGGGGCCAGTGAGGTGCTACTGCGGGGATGGCGGTGTTACTGAAGTGCTACGGCGGTGGTGCTGCGGCAGCAGGGCGGCTCCATGTCGGCTATAAATGAGAGATGGTTTTCGTTCGAAATTCATTGTAATATTTTGTCTGCTGATGATTTATTCCTATAGTGATGCCACCGTAACCGCCACTGGATCGCTGTAGTCTACTAGTAGTACAGTCTACTTTTTTTTTTTTTGGCGATTGCACGGCGGTTGTACTGCGGAGGCACGACGGTGATGGAGGTGCTACTGAGGTCCTTGTACGGTTCCATGGCGGTCATGGCGGTGCCACGGCGATCCCAGTGCGGATTGGCCCAACCTGCGGTGGCACTGCGGAAGTTTTGAACATGTTCAAAGTTTCCTCCGTGCCACCGTGGAGGTCTGCGGTTTTGACAGTTTTCTGCGGTGCTACGACGATCAATTGCGGAACTACTGAGGAACCATGGAGATCATGACGGTGCCACTGCGGTTTATGCTGTACAAGCACCGCAGTAGCGCCGCCAATCCGGTGTGACGGGGGTATAACAAGCGAAAATACCGCAGTACTTTGAATCACTCCCGACTTAAGGCACGTCCGAAAACCGTTGAAATCAGCAGCCGCTGTCAGTAGATGCGAATAGATGTTTACTTGTTCCTCATTCATCGTAATGTCAGTGTCCGGGTCTGCACCATGCAGCTTCTATCAAAAAAAAAAAAAAAAAATAGTCATAGATACGTGTCTGATCCAATTACAAACCAATTATTGTTTTTCTTTTTTTTAATAGATAGGCCTACATGTCAGATTAAATTACAAACCAGCGTTTTTTTTTTCTCTCTAAACTAATAAACATGTTTCACGACTTGGCTGCGGTCACAATAAGACACTTGTTATCAAGGTTCCCGGCATTTGCGATGCTAATTTATCTTACTAGTTGACAAGTGTCCGTCCTTGATCGTACTGCTAGAGAAATAGACAGTAGCAGTAAGAGCTGAAATTGTCCTGTCCTGTCAATGGTGTCCAGTAAGAGCCGAAATTGTCCTGTCCTGTGCGGTGTCCTGCGAGCTGTCCTGCACAGTGTCCTGCGCACTGTCCTGTGTCCTGTGCAGTGTCCTGCTAACTGTCCTGCGCACTGTCCTGTTCCCTGTGCAGTGTCCTGCGCACTGTCCTGTGTCCTGTGCAGTGTCCTGCTCACTGTCCTGCGCACTGTCCTGTGCCCTGTGCAGTGTCCTGCGCACTGTCCTGTGTCCTGTGCAGTGTCCTGCTCACTGTCCTGCGCACTGTCCTGTGTCCTGTGCAGTGTCCTGCTCACTGTCCTGCGCACTGTCCTGTGTCCTGTGCAGTGTCCTGCTCACTGTCCTGCGCAGTGTCCTGTGTCCTATGCAGTGTCCTCCGTGCTGTCCTGCACAGTATCCTGTGTCCTGTGCGCTGTCCTGCGCCAGTCGCAGTGTTCTGTGCGGTGGCCTGCGGCAACTGCGCAGTGTCCTGCGCACTTGTAACAGGATTGGACAGTTTTCTTATTTAAATTTCATGCATTCGGAGAGAGGGGATGGGTTTATGTTTATTTTTATCTTGAAATCCAAATATATACAATTATGCCCAAAATTATTCACAACCCTACCAATTTTTGTTTTTTTTCGAGATATTTTTTGACAAATCAAATTTATTCTTGCACAAATGACACAGTAAGTTGACATAAGGCTGTAAGAAGTGCAGTAAACAATTTTTCATGAAATAAAATACTTTTTGGCATTTTATTTGACAGATTTAGAAAATGCCATGTCAGACTTATTCATACCCTTTTCTCAGTAATTGATTGAACTGGCAGAAATTCCACGAATACAGCCTCCAAATGCTTCCTGTGGTTGATCACAGGAAGCATTTGGAGGCTGTTTCCACAGGATTTTGGCCCACAGTCTCTTTGAAAAAGGTCTCCAAATCCTTGACATTTTTTCTTTAAATTGTCAAATAAAATACCAAAATGTATTATTTAAAAATTGTTTACTGCACTTCTACAGCCTTCTGTCAACTTACTGTGTCATTTGTGCAAGAATAAATTTGATTTGTCAAAAAAATACCTTTCTTGAAAAAAAACAAAATTGGTAGGGGTATGAATAATTTTGGGCATGACCTTTATGTTTTTTTTTTAAACAGCGACGTTTCGAATAGCACACATCCTTGTAGATTTTAGCTCTGCATTGTAGCTTATAGGCTACGTTAACCGGATCAATAACGAGTTCTAATCTGTTCACATTATTGAATAGTGCACGCTGCTCCTGTTGTGGGACATTCGCTACACAGTAAAACGTTCAGTGTTAAATCAACACTTAGAGTCTATTTGGATGTCGAGCAGCACTCTGTGACTGTCTCGCTGTGGCGGGGAGAGTGACTGAGGCAATGGGAAAAGTGTCCCTGACTGTCCTGCGCCAAATGTGAGTGTCCTGCTGACTGTCCTGTGGAAGTATGCGAGTGTCCTGCGTCAATCTCACAGGAGAGGACAATTTCGGCTACTGCCGCGAGCCGCGATTTGGCTATTTCAAACCTGTCAAACAGTAACACAGGCATTGTTTCTAAAATTTTGATTCAAGGTTTCTGGTAGTAATGCTCAGTTTTCTGGCAGAAACCTTGAGGCTACTCCAACTTTTTACATATTTATTGTTCACGACCCGCAACAATAAATCAGAGGCACAGATGGTTTACTGCCATAAATTATAATAAAGCATGCACAACGATACACATCCCTTACGAAAAAGAAGTTTTTTCAAGTGTGCCTTTAGCATACTTCTTCTTAACTAAAAATAAGAGAGTATACTTTCAGTTTACTTTTGATGTACTTATCAGAGATATACTTAGCAAAGTAATACTTCAGTATACATAGCTTATACTGAAAAGTACACATAAAAGTCTAAGGGCCCTATCTTGCGCCAGAGTCCCTAAACCCGTTATTTGGGGATTTAGCATTGCGTAAGGGCGTTCCCCATAAAAAAGTTGCTATCTTGCACACCTGCCTATATCCCTAAAACACCTGCGCTACCCGTTATATTATGCATAGGCGTGGTTTGGGCGTTACGCCAGTTAAACCAATCAGTGTGCCAGGTGCCATTGCCTTTAGGAGCAGGCTGCGCTATCCCAAATCCTCAAACCGAAACCCGTGATGGAGAGAGGAAGGTCGCCACGTTTCTCCGAAGACGAAGTTAAATTGCTCCTGCATGAGGTCAAATACAGACAGGGGAGGATCTGTTTTTGTTAAGTTAATCATGAATTGTATTATTATTATTATTATTATTATTATTATCATTATTATATGACATTGACATATTGCTTAATGTTTGGTATGTAATAAAAAAAAAAAAAACATCAAGCCTACCCCTTTTGTGATTGAGACTTCAAAAAAAAAAAAAAAAAAAAAAAATGCGTTTCACCATGATTGGGTCATGCCTCCAATTGAGCTGAGTGGGTGTTGGAATGACCACTAGCATAGAAAAATAGTGCCACAGTAACCCTAACAGCAACGGGCAAGGCATACGGACGGCTAGCAGCGGTGTATACATCATCTGCAACCAGGTGACATAATTCCGTCACTGTCTGATGGGAGAGGCGCTCAGGCGCAGTTTTGTCACGCGTTCTCGTTCTGTGGGAAATAATTCTCAGGGTCGGCGCTAGACCTGAAAATTTGGGAGAAAATATCCTTCCCATTATTGACTACAATTAGTCCTGGCTAATTCTAGATGGTTTTCCCTTATTAACACGTTTTCCAATTCAAGAATATTCAAGTGGCAATTGAAGACACGCTTCTTTCCCCCATGCGATCTAAAAGCGAAAATAATGGGCTACATTCAGTACCGAAAAATACCTTGATTATAATTAGGTCTAAGCACCTTCACTCGGCGACGGCATTTCAGAACTCTTCAGCGAATGAAGGTAATTTCGGCGACAAGTACGCACACCTGTTTTTGCAGCACGGTCACTCAACTCGCTGTAAAAATAGACAGCTGTCCGATTGGAAAATGTAAACGGACGAAACCACGTACTAGTCACCAAAATTATTTTCAATAAAGGGAGGGATATTAGCCCCGGAAATTTCAGGTCTAACGACGCGCCTGTCAAAATGTCCAGTAAAAGAGCATGAATCTGGAGCAGAAAAGCAGAATAGGAAAAAAACTGAGAGATGACGCCCGCGCATCAATTGCTGGTGAGTCCGTGTTTTATAGATTTAATTGCCTTGCTAATTTTGCTCATAGCTAGCTAACGTCAACAGTCTAATTGCAGAGACGCTAAGTCTCAACGTCTTAGGCGCGAGTAGTGGCGTTCACGACTTTTGCCGTACTAAGCAATTATTCAATCAACGCGCACTGAAGAAATTCACTCGCGGAATTTAAGTCACTGTGCATCAAGTTTATCAGTTTCACGAGCATTACGGTGGATTTCCCCACTAGTGACACGGAAATCGATAATGACTCGGGAATTCTCAGGCTTGTCTTTACTGAGGGATTGACAGCAATGGAATTGCATAAAAACGTTTCAAATGGTCTTATGTCATTAAAACAATTTAAACGATCACGAAACACATGCATTTTCCATTGTTTCCTGAGTAAAGGGAAGCACAGGAAGTCCGGAGTCATAATCGCTTTCCGTTTTAATTTGGTTGAAATAGGCGTGCATGTAGTAAGCTGAATGCTAGCCTGGAAAGATAAACACAGTTTAATTGGTTGGCATTTTATACCATCAATTCCATCTGAGGCTATGGAAGGGGCTACATCTGTTGTTTAATTTTAAAATTTGTGGTGGTTGGGTCAAAATATGGTATCTTCACTTTTGGTCATTTACAAAATGCCACCATTGTTTTGTTTAATGTACACAGCATATATATTTAAGGTATTTTTCTATGTTCCACTAAATTAATATAATAGTTTAATATAATTCTCCTCTCATTTGGCTCTGGACTAAACTCCCTGCCGAAATGCGTCTTATCTCTGACCTGACCATCTCATTACTGCACTTTAATGTGGTTTTTGAAAAATAGTTCTGTGTGTGTTTGTTTTGATAATGCTACTTCCTTTTGTACCTTATTCATGTATATAATTATTTTTGTTCTTCTTTGGAGTCTGCAGTTGTTGTTATTTTATTTATTATTATTTTATTATATTGTAATGCTTATTTTATGATGACAATTTGTTTTATAGTATATTACTTAATGTGTTGTACACATGCCGTAGTTATATGTATATTTAATGTTGATTTTAAAATAAATAGCAAAGGTTGGAGTGGAACTCTGAAGGTTTTGTGTGCGTTTCGGGGTGGGGGGGGCCCTTGACCAATTGTGCTTAGGGCCTCCAGAAGCTTGACAGTGCCCCTGGGTTTATTCCTTGGTATATTTTACTGAAACTTCACAAATAGGGTCACAGGATATTCTGTCAACAAACTGTGTAGGGTAGAGTAAAAATACGCTCACCTTTCTTGCTATTGTTGAGAAGAAATCACGACAAACTCGCGACGAACTTCACCAACTTCTGTCGAATTTATTTCACATCCCCTGGAGGTCTAGCCTGGACAAACAGACTCGTAATTTCTCAAATTAGATGGCTGTAAGCCAATCGGGGCGGTAGCTGCAATATCACGTCGGCGCGGGCTATTTGAAATCTACCTCCTAAATGGTTATTTTTGCCACGCCATGCACTTGAAAATTTGTAAACACGGCGCAAACTGAGGTCACGCATTCATCCAACGGGCGAACAATAGCTCTGTTCAAATCGCGTTTTTGGCCGTAATACGCAGAGTTCATGTATGAAATGCGGGTATCCTATTGAAAAGGTTGCTTTTAATCAAACCATGGTGTTCTTTTTGTATGAAAATGGTATTTACGTCATTTTTTATAAGTTTTCTGAGGCTTGTTTACCGCCCCAGTTCAGCTGTTACGCATTGCATTAGAGTTTATGCAGAGCGTTGCCCATGCCTATTTTATACCATTAAAACTGATATAAGATGGCCAGCTGGCTAGTCTCTAACAATTTCTGCTTGTTGTTGGTCCCTGATAAAAAGTTCCCCCACTCATTTTCAAGCGAAAGAGACTGGTTCACGCAGCACGGGCACCGTATTCATTTCAATATGGCTTGAAAATTTTATCTTCATCCCCTCCCACTTTCCCGCACCGGAGGATGGTATCCTCAGATAGGATGGTATCCCAGAATGCATCGCGCACCAAATCGCACGCATGCCATAGAAAATGAATGGGATGCGGAGGAGTGCGGAGATTTCCCGTGTGTAGTGGGGTTTCACCCTGACTCGGGAATTCTCAGGCTTGTCTTAACTGAGGGATTGAAAGCAATGGAATTGCTGAAAGACGTTTCAAGTGGTCTTATTTCATTTACACAATTTAAACGATCATGAAACACATGCATTTTTTTTCCAATCCCTGAGTAAAGAGAAGCACGAGAAGCCCGGAGTTGCTTTCCATTACTTGTGGTGAGGTCCACCTTTAGGCAAGTGAAACTGAAACTTCAATGCACAAGGATTTTAATTCCGCCTGAGAATCTCAATAAGCGTTCAATGAATAATTGCGGACGACGGTGAATAAGCCTAAACAATGCGTGAGACTTGGCATCTCTGTAACTTCAGTTTTTCAAACTGTAAAATTGCACTTTATGATGAATGACGCCAACGCTTTCGGCTGAGGGAACAAAGTTGAGATAGTGGAAAGAATTAAACATGGCCACTTAGTTTGTTAAGCTTATTTATCCGATGTTGATGTACTGCTGAAAGAAAGCTATAACTGTAAAATAAAAATTCAGTTTTATGAACAGAAAGTGGATTAATTGAATAGAATTGAGAAACTGTTAAAGTATTTTTTATAAGTCTTGTCAACTAAATTTGGTTGAATGGTGATGGATTGAGAAGTCTTAATTTTTTTTAAAAGATTTGTGATCAGAAGTTGGGTGTTATGATTCTGCCATGTCTGTCATGATTCTGCCATGTCTGTTATGATTCTGCCATGTCTGTTCTGTTTTTGCCATGTTCTGTTTAGTTTTAGTTCTTTGCCATGTTTTTGTTTTTGCCATGCCTGATCCACATTTCTGTTTTAATCCGGTCCATGTCTTTGTTCATACCCTGCATTGCACTTTGTCTCCCCTGTCTGGTCTTTTGTTAAGCTACAGCTTCTCCCCAAGTCCTGCGTGTCACATGTTTAGGTGATTTCATGGTTTCTGGGTTTCAAACATTCCTTCTAATCTCATAACATAACATAACATAACATAAATGGCGAGAACAGGCCGTTCAGCCCAACTAGGCTCGCCAGTTTCTTTGTACTATCGTGAATATATCACTTCAGATACTCAATCACTCAATGGTATCTAACTTTAAGTCAAGCCTGCTCTTGAAAACTCCCAAGGTCTCTGCCTCAACAATATAGTCAGGCAAGCTGTTCCACACCGAAATTACTCTTTGGGTGAAGAAATATTTCTGAATATCAGTGCTAAATTTACCTTTGGTCAGCTTCCATTTGTGACCCCGAGTTCTACTAACAACACTTGGTTGAAGGAATCCTACATAATTCACTTTGTTAATCCCTTTAACATATTTAAAGACCTCAATCAGATCACCCCTTAGTCTCCTTTTCCTAAGACTAAAGAGATTAAGGATCTTCAGCCTTTTCTCATAGCTTTCATCTTTAATACCCGGAATTAGCTTCGTGGCTCTTCTCTGAACTTTCTCTAAAGCCTCTATGTCTTTCTTAAAGTATGGTCCCCAGAACTGCACACAATACTCCAGATGTGGTCTAACGAATGTGTTGTACAAAAGAAGCATCACCTCCTTGGATTTGAACTCAATACTTTTGGCAATGTATCCCAGCATCCAATTGGCTTTTTTAACTGCTACGGCACAATGGCTAGAGCCTGTGAGGGTTTGGTCAACAATCGCTCCCAGATCTTTCTCTTGTGGAGCACATTTCAGTTTAAAACCTCCCATGAAGTAATCCCGTCTAATGTTTTTATTACCTACATGTACTACTTTACATTTCGCTACATTAAATTTCATTTGCCACATTTCTGCCCAATTCTGGATTCTATCCAAATCATCCTGAATCACATCTGTGTACCAAACCCATTTTGCCCGACCACGATTATTGTGTTTGCCGCCCTGGTTACGATTTGGATTTCGCCCTTTGGATTTTGATTTTGGATTGTGGAATTTGTACCGTTGCCTCCTGCTCTGCGGGGGTTCGCCCCCCTTTCCAATAAAATCCCATTTTTCCTGCACTGCTCGACTCTCGCGTCTGGCTCCAGAACTGTACCTAACATTGGGTGACTTCCCAGTTTATATTATGCCATTTTATTGTTCATTGAGAATAAAAATGTATTTAAATGCTCTGTGGAATCTGCTCTCTCTTCTGTTGTCTGTATATATAGCGATCATGGAAAGTAAACATTTTCAGGGGGCGCTCATCATAAAGCGGGACATAAATGCACTTTTGAAGTGTCTTCTCCAGTTTTCTGTAGCCAGAAAAGGTTGGGTAAGGAGCTTTTGTTCACCATGGAGAGAGATTGCCTGGTGGAGTGGTTTTCTTGCCAGTTTTCTTTTCAAAAAAAAGTTAATATTTCATTAAATGATACAAAAATGTATCCATGCAGATGGTGAAGGTCCCTCCCCTGAAGACTCCTGACTGTGATGCTGTCATCCCCTGAGAACAGAAATTGGAAGACACATGTGACCCAAGCTTTGAAGAAACAAGAGGGCTTTCACTGACTTAAAGCATCTAAGTACAGTTCAATTCAATTTATTTTGTATAGCGCTTTTCACAGAGACTGTCACAAAGACGCTTTACAGTGAGAGTTTAAATAAATGAAAGGGCAGTGCCCAGCCTATTCCCCACTACAGCAAATGAGGCAAAAAACTCCCAGTAGGGAGAAAAATCCTCACAGTGGTGAGAAAAAACTCCCCAGTGGGAAGAAATCTCAGGAGGAACCCGGCTATGGTGGGGAAGCCCATCCTCCGCGGGCTAGCTAATTAATAACAAGATAAAGAAAAATGGGATAAAATGGCAATAGAGTTCTATTAAAGTCCATCTAAACAGTGGCGTCTGTAGCACCAGGAAGTGGCATGCCGAGGATGGTGCAGGACTGGACCAGGACCGGATCAGGACAGCAGGGCAGCAGCAGCCAGCGCTCATGGTGAGGGACAGGGCTCGGACGGTTCAGGAATCAGGGTAGTGGAGGGAAAGATCCTCGGAAAGAGACAGAAAAAAGGGGTGTGAGGTACGGGATAAAACTACTGCATGTTAATAAAAATACTGTCCTGTGTCATGTGCCAAGTGAGAATTTAGGAGCAACTGGTCAGGAAACAGTCACCCCTCCATCCACTTCCTGCAGCACAGAGGCCCAACACTTACACCAGGCTGTTAGATCACTTTTGATTTTCTAAACACTAGTGCCATATGGACCTCCCCGGTGACTAAGGCTGTAGCAAGCCCCACTGGCACCGTTAATGCATGCTCAGTGCCACCGGTTCCACATGGATTTGCGTAAGACTACACCAGCACCATATGGACCTCCCCGGTGACTAAGGCTGTAGCAAGCCCCACTGGCACCGTTAATGCATGCTCAGTGCCACCGGTTTCACATGGATTTGCTTAACACTGGCTTCCAATATCTTGTAAACCTATCATAAAACAAGGTTGTGGTCAGTCCCACCAGAGCCAAATAAATGTTCATACATAACTAATCATGAACTAATCATAGGCTTGACTAAAAAGATAAGTTTTCAGCCTACTTTTGAAGACAGAGAGTGTGTCTGAAGCCCGAATTTGTCTTGGGAGATTGTTCCATAAAATAGATGCTTTGTAAGAGAATGCTCTGCCTCCAATTGTAATTCTAGATATATTTGGAATTTTCAAGTACTCAGCACCTTGTGAATGAAGTATTCTTGGCGGGGAGTATGGAATGAGAAGACTGCAAAGATATTCTGGGGCCAAGTCATTGAAAGCTTTGTAAGTTAGTAGTAGTATTTTGTACTCAATCCTGAATTTTACAGGCAGCCAATGAAGATTTTTGAGCACCGGGCTAATGTGATCATACTTCTTAGTCCTAGTCAGAACCCTAGCTGCAACGTTCTGCTATAATTGAAGACGTTTCAGGGCCGAGCTAGTGCAACCAGACAGTAAGACATTACAATAGTCCAGCCGAGAGGACACAAATGCATGAACCATTTTTTCAGCGTCCTGAAGGGACAACATTTTTCCGAGTTTAGATATGTTTCTAAGATGGAAAAAAGCCACTTGAATGATATTGTTGATGTGAGCCTGGAAAGAGAGTTCTGAATCAAGGGTCACTCCAAGGTTTTTAACGACAGCTTTGGCAGAAACAGAGAGGCCATCTAAGTTAAGAGAAAACTTAATGAATGAGTCTCTAAGAGATTTGGGACCCAGTAACAATATTTCAGTCTTATCTGGGTTTAGTGAAAGAAAATTTTGCGTCATCCAAGCTTTAACAGCTTTAAGACATCTTTAATCTAGTAACCGGATCATTTTCGCCTGGCTTAAAGGATATATAGAGCTGCGTGTCGTCTGCATAACAATGGTATTTAACATCAAGTCTACTTATGATATTTCCAAGGGGAAGCATGTATAGAGAGAAAAGCAAAGGGCCCAGAACAGATCCTTGAGGTATTCCAAAGTTAACCTTGGAATACTCTGAACACTATTTATTTACCCGGACGAACTGAGATCTATCAGACAGATAAGACTTAAACCACGAAAGGGCAAGTCCAGAAATACCAACTAATTTTTCCAACCTACGAAGAAGAATTTTGTGGTCTACAGTATCAAAGGCGGCACTTAAATCTAGAAGGACGAGAACAGAGATGCGGCTGCTATCCATGGAGGGAAGTAGATCATTTACTACAAGAGTGAGAGCTGTTTCAGTGCTGTGATGCTTTTTATAGGCAGCCTGAAAACTGTCAAATACCTCATTAGTTTGCAGGAAAGAAGAGAGCTGTTGGGCGACACATTTTTCAAGGATCTTAGATAAAAATGGGAGGTTTGAGATTAGCCTATAATTGGCTAGGACTGTGGGATCCAAATTTGGTTTTTTAAGCAGCGGCTTGATTTCTGCCATCTTAAATGAAGTGGGAACAATACCTGAAATCAGAGAAGAATTAATTATGGGAAGAATTGGGCTGCCAAGAATGGGCAGGAGCTCTTTCATTAGCGTTGTGGGGATGGGATCCAAGATACAAGTAGATGATTTGGAAGTAACGACTAATTTGGCTAGTTCACTCAGGGATATAGGAGAAAGGGATTCAAACTGGTTTTAATGTATTGTGGAAGACTCCATATCATGAGAAATGCCATCGCAAACTGGTAAGGATGCAGTGATCTTTAATTCCAATAATTTTGCTGCTAAAGAAATTTAAAAAATCATCACTGCTGCAAGAGACTGGAATTTGAGGGTTACTTGCAGCATGATTGTTAGTTAACTTGGCCACGGTTTTGAACAAAAATCGAGAATTATTTTTATTTTCCTGCATGAGATTTGAAAAATAACAGGACCTTGCACAAGAGAGAGCGTGCTTATATGCAACAAGGCTCTCTTTCCAAGCACCATGGAATACCTGGAGTTTAGTGGAGCGCCATGTGGGTGATTCTCACAAAACTGTCCTGACTTTTGCTAAAACAATTTTAGGTCAATTTTGCTAGTTTTTTTCTCTCATTAGTAGCAAGCAGGGTCTCAGTTAACTAGCTCAATTAAAATAAGAGACCAATACATGTTTTTAATACATTTTCAGAATGTTTTATTGAGTCATTGACCAAATAAGTTCATTACCGTCACACATTTTCAATTGATGAAAACTGAATATGTATGAAAGGTAGACCTTTTATTTTTTCATGTATGTTCTACTAATTGTTCAGAATAGCCACATAGTGTAAACATTCAGAAAAATGCTTATTGATATAATAACTTGGTCATTATGTTCATTACTGTAACTAAATTACATGTTTTATACTAAATTTTTCCTGTAGTGTAAATTTTACAAATAAATGTCAATTCAGTAATCTGAAAAGACTTGACGAATAGTTCCTGCGCAAGAATAAAATTTGAAGTTATCAGTCATTTCCATCTAAATATTTACATATACAGCAAGTGTTACGGTAATGAAAAGCTTTGTTACGGTAATGACCTCACATGGCATTCATACATCAAAGAAGCCATGGCTTAGTATTCGCAAATTAGGCTATATGGTCCAATCTTTTTCACTTTATCATGTAAGGCTGCATGATTAGATTGTCTTGGGTAATGACAAATTAAGCTTGACTTCACTAAAAAACAATGAATCAAGAGCAATTCATACCAGAATAACAGAAGGTTTAATGCAACCAGAATCAATACAATGTATACAATAACATTTTCAATTAATTAAGAGCAATTCATAAAAAGTATAAAAGATATTAAAAAGTTGAATGGTAGCTGAATAGCTGAAAGTCTTGAGCGCATTTTAAAGTTTGAATGAAGTCTCAAGCTGAAAGTATGCTGAAGTAGTTGAAGTTTAAAGAGGCTGAAGATTTGAAGGATTTGACCATTCTCTCCATTCATTTTGAATGAGGAAATTTTTTCAGCTTAATATTTTAAAAAGTATAAATAACTTCAAAAAGTTTAATGGAAGCCCTAATGTCCTGAACGAGCTGAACGTTTTGATATTTGAACGGATTTCTAGCACAAAGTATGAAGGACTAGTTAGACTGCAAAAAACGACAGAAGAACTCAGAATAATAAGAACATATGAAGATTTGGATAACAACCCAGCTAACACACGACGAACTGGCGACGTAACTATTCGTGCTCTTGTGGTAAGTTAGTGACCGACCATGTGAAAACGGTCTGACAATGTTGTCAGTTGGTAATTCAGTTCCGTAACTTGACGACCTTTTCAATACGTCCTGGACACGTCGCTTGTTGGTAATTAAGTTACGGATGCTGGCAAGTTGAGGTTAATTCGTTTATCAATCGTGGAGCAGCAGCGGCAGGAAGTTCACTCTCGAGGACAGTGATTCCATAACTTTTTTTTTCTCAACCGTTAAGGACCTTCAACATTTCAGTCTGCTAAAGGAAAGTTTCCTTCATCATATTTATCGATATTAACCATTTTGTTGGATATAAATAGTTCAGCAGCTAAAATAACTAATAATTTAGACATCCCTATTTTTTTTTTTTTGTTACCTGCTGTAAATATAAGGTAAATTTGGGGGGAAAACTTGAGTAGCTAATGTTAGCTGGTAGCTAACGTTGGCGAACGATTGAAACTTCCATAAGTTGTTGCCGAGGAGAAACGTGGTTAATTAACATTATTCTAACCACTGATCGTTTTTGAAAATTATGTTTTACGACACTCAGTACAAATTAAGTAAGAAAGCTAGTGTTAGCTATACTCGCTCAACTGTAAGACGAATATAAATCGCGCAACTCAGTCGTACAAACAACACTGAGTAACACTGCGCTATTATTTCAGTTGTTGTCAGATGTCGCTAACGTTAGAGTGTAGTCCTTATGGGGGTAACGTTATGGCGTTATTTCATGTCACAGTTATGGCTAGTTTGCTGTGCCTTTTATATTTAGAAATTTATGGTAAACAATGTGAATTGGGCACTATACGGATGCATCACTGCGAAAGCCAACATAATTAGCCAGCTAAAATGAAGTTGAGACACTAATTTTATAGAAACTCATTGATGACACTGAGGACACAAGGGGCCTGACTCATTAAGACCTTTTGGATAGAATTTTCCTTGCAAAACCAGTAACATTGGCTTGTTAAATGTATTGTTATGACCCCAATTTGTTATGACCCCAATTTGTTATGGCGTCACGGACAGCAAGGGATGACAGACAAAATCCTTTTAGTTCAACAGATTTAATTAGACAAACACATAGAACTAATCTACACCCTACACTACTGACCGCACTGCAAAAACAGCCCTACTAGAAATAAGCCAAATATTATTAAATCTAGCCAAAATGTCTTGTATTGAGCAAAAAAATCTGCCAATGGGGTAAGCAAATATTGCTTGGCTAGAATTCTCAAAACTAGCAAAAAAGTCTAGCCACTGAAAAACCGTAATGGGTCTTAAAACTAGACAAAAATTCCAGAATTTAAACAAGCTGTGCTTACTTCAAGCACGGAAAAGTCAATTTTTGAGATAGATTTACTTAAAATTAGTATTTTAATCTCTGGACTGAGCTCATTTTAAGAATTTAAACCTTATTATAAGACTAATAATAACACCAAAAGTAGACAAAAATGCCAGAACTTCAGCAAACTGCACTTTTTTCAAGGAATGAGTAATCAGTTATTTAAGATAGATTTACTTAAAATTAGTATTTTTATCCCTTGACTGAGCTGACTTTAAGAATTTATACCAAAATGTAAGATTAATAATATTATTCAATAAGACACAATTTCTTAGAACACCATCATAAAAATAAGTGATATTATCTTAAATTAAGGCACCAGAAGCATTCTTGTTTTGAGCATTTTTATTGTAACAAGATGAACTCGGCATATTGCTTCACACTGCATCCATCATTCAGGACAAAACCCACTTCCTCCATAATCACATTGAACAAAGGATTCCAGATCAATAAATCAACAGATTGACAGTTTCAGATCAGATTCCAGATTTGTTTTCCATTTGATTAGATCTTTACTGACACTATCCAAAAATGAACATTGCAGCTATTCTAGCAGCATATGACATAATAAACATGCACATTCCATGTCACATTCCAGAAGCTGGTTTGCACAAAATTCCAGAATAACAAGATTGAAAATACATTGACAAACATGTGGCTAACCTGAGGCTAAATTTTTCTGAAACAGAAATTTGTCAGACATGAAAGAGAGTGAGAGAGACTCACTTACTCAATGAAAGACTTCCATTCACCAAAGGCTTTTTTGTAAGAGGGGGTTGCATCGCGGTCATGGATGGAGTCTTGGAGAATTTCAGTTTGCAATACTGAGAGGAGTGTGGAAATACATTTCGGGTAAGTGAGGTGTAGGGCGTAGTAATACGCCATTAGGTAGAGTCCCTCATGAAAACTCTTTCTGTCGAAGGTGGTCACTGGCTTGCTTCCGACGGCGATCATGCAGTTGTCTTCGCAGACCAGCAGTACGGGAGAAGACAGGGCCCGTTCACGCAGGAAGGCATCGGGTTCTTCCAAAGTCTAGGTGACAAAAGTCAATGTAGAACATTAGAAAAACACAAGTCACACAATCCTTGACCTGGACTAGGGCACTGAATGGTCAAATGACGCTAAATCAAAAAACCCTGTCACATTTACCCCTAACAGGGTTTGGATTTGAACAGCATCCTGACCTGAGAGCAAAAATTCCTTTTCAAGCACTTTTAATGGGGCCTATACCAATATTTCCATACCTCCGGAGCCCTTGTTTGTTACCAAAATTATTACTTTAAAAGCAACTGCAAAAAATAAGTTGACAGCATTCCTTTATACACACATTAATCAATGACTGACTTCGTTAATTTTACCAGCCCTATTAATTTGATTGTAGTTTTGATCATGATTATTAAATGCTAGCTAACTTCAAGAGCACAGGATCATTTCAAATCTTAAAAGGTTTAAAAAAAATTTTTTACGTGAGTGACTATACCAGAAAAGCACCAGATTATGTTGAAAAGAAGGGATTTTTAAAGAGTGTATATGAATTCAAGCATAGACAAACCCTGTCAGGGACAATATTTTATTCTTTGTTGCACATTCTTAATTCACCATAGCAAGTTCCAATACAGCTACAAGTACAGCATGAACAACCCCTCGCCATTTCTTGTAGTAAAAATGACAAAAGCTTATCATGAAAAATAACCAAACAGGTCACATAACGTATGCATGAATAACGGTGACTTACAAACAGTATAAAATGCTTAAATAAGTCTCACCGTAAGGACATGGAAAAGAGCCTCGCTGCTAGTACTCAGCTTCCTGGGTGGCATATTGCTGGATGGGAAGAGCAGTGGCAGGGCTCTGAACACGGCGATGGCATGCTCCACTTGTTTGACAGAAAAGAGAAAATACAAGGCAATATAAATAAGCACTCATCATAAAATCTCAAATATAAACTCAGACAAATTAAAGACGAAGACCTCACCTCGGCAAAGTATATTTCAGCAGAAAGTAATTATTGAAGTGT
This sequence comes from Gymnothorax javanicus, assembly GCA_029692085.1. Classification (NCBI taxonomy): domain Eukaryota; kingdom Metazoa; phylum Chordata; class Actinopteri; order Anguilliformes; family Muraenidae; genus Gymnothorax; species Gymnothorax javanicus. The sequence goes on along the minus strand of JAFJMP010000109.1, from coordinate 38,548 downwards.
CTAAAACGCATAGTTTTATAAATTTTAATTAGGTAATAATCCAGTTCGAAGCATTTTTAAAGCAGCGAGACTTCAAATGGGCTTCAGTATCACAGGGCAGCCATTTTTACAAGGGGAATCTAAGTGAGTGAGTGTACATTTTGAACGCAGCCTATGAAAGGAATTAGTTTACCTGACATCATGAGCAGCATGGCACAGGCTAGTGAACTGGCGTTTGATTGGATAAAATTAGATTGCCCAAGTAAAAATGTCTGCCCTGTGATATTGATTGATATTGAGGCCAATTTGAAGACTTGCTGGTTTTAAAATGCGTCACACTGGATTATTACCAAATTGAAAAAACTATGCATTTTAGACACTTCAAGAATTCTTCTTTCTGCTGAAATATACTTTGCCAAGGTGAGGTGTCCCCAATTATGTCACCAGGTGCACAGCCAATTAGTTATTACAACCCATTTCAAAATCTTTCCCCTCTCGAAATCACATGGGGAAGTAACCAACCAGAGGCAAGAAGAACTGATGAACTTCAGCCAAGCAGTCAATCAGATTTCATTATTCTGGGTGGTCACTCCCCCTAGTGATGTCAGGAAGGGGAAACTTTGAACTGGCTCATAAAGGCTAATTAGCTGTACACCTGGTGGCATAATACAGGACCTTTAATGTATAATGACCTCACCTCCATCCAGAGTTGTTGGAACCCTCATGACTTTCTTCATGACACCATAAAACTGGACCTTTGAGTAGAAGCTTTCCCATCTGTCCCTCATCTCCGAGATGTACCGGGAATTGGTTGGCTGAATAATTCTCTGCAACTCATCCAGGACCTAAGAATACATTCAAAAACAGATGGAAAATTCATTGAAGTAAGAACATCTCCATTGCTAGAACTGGTCAAACACTTTGATGACTGATGTCCCTTCAAAAAAAAGACCTACAGGATGTATGAAAATTATGTCAAGATGACTGGGAAGAGCTGAGAATGTGAGGACTGGATACAAGTATTTACTTACATGATCCACTTCTCTAAAACACAGGTAAGCCTCTAAAATCTTTGCCGGTCTGTCTTGCTCCTTGAAAGCATCAGAGGTAATGAAGAGTCTTCTTGATTCAAATTCGAGATTCAGCAAATGAGTTACTGCAGCTTTGTTTGGTTTATTGGACTTGTACATATCTTGAAGTGTCTTGTACTGTCTCGCCTGGGTTTTCTTGCTGTCCAAGACGTCGCCTGAACCAGCTGAAGGCATACAAAAAAGAGGTGGTGGTGGTGTGGGAGTGTTAAGGGTAATATTTCAATTTGAAATTTAACAAGTTAAAAGCAAAGAGGAACTTGGGAAGTAACAGGACTCAGTCATTCATGTCTGTAATTTGTATAATTTGTATTTGTATAGTATTCCCCTGGGATGGTATACCATCCCTGGACAGACACTAAAGCTGTTGCATGTCAACTTGTTGATGGCAAATGTTTTCTCACGGTGTTTTCACAATTATACTTTGTTTGCTAAGATCCAAATCAGTTGATGAGTTTGTACATTTGGAGTGTTTTCCCTTGCTGTGGTTTGTTTCGCGGAGGGAATCATCCAAATAAACCAAAATGCATCTGATGCGTCAGAGGAATCGGTGGGCGCGAGAAGTAAGTAAAGTATGAAGGTCTTATGTTCTAGACTAGTGCATATTTTTGAGAGAGAAACATTGCTATGACAGTCAAAGTGATCCCCCTGTTCAAAGTGATACCCTCTGGCAAGTAGCTAATACTACACAAGCTGCTCAAGTTTGCGTGCTTTGCCAGTTGCTACATCCCAGAAAAGTACACCTGGCTACAGGTGTGTCTAAACCTGCAGAAACTAATCACACTGAGGGGGGAAACAAACCAGAACCCACTTAACTGAACTAAAATTGCAGGTGTGAAAACACTCTTTAGAAGTTTTCTCTGCCTCAAAACCATAGATGTATACAGTGTGTTCAATGCAATACGTACATGTTTCATTACTGCCATCCTGCTGTTGCACTGGGGTGCTGGATCTAACGGGGGACAGCTCCAGAATAATTGTTGATGCACTGGAATCTCCATCGTAGTCACTTGTGGTAACATCTGCATCTGCGATTTTTCCGTCCTGTCGTGGCTTCTTCAAAGGAGGACCCTTGGCCTTCTTTGGACTTCTGACATTTGACAGCCTCTTCATAAGCTTTTTAGCAACATGCTCCTGCCAGGTACAAATAGTAAACATTAAAAAGATGACAAATGAGACCCAAATTTTCACCATAAACATCAAAAACAAGAAATGGTGACAAAATTCTACCTACCCACTCTTTGTTTGATGACCTGTCTTTGAGCATTGGGTAATGCTCCACCAATCGCTGTGCCATGGCATTGATCTCATGAGTGGTGGGGTATCTGGAGTTTTCTGTGGCTCTTGCAATTGAAATCATATTAGTCATAGTGTTTCTTATGAGCCGGCAGAAGAGATCCTTCGATAAGGCAATGACGTGTTCGGTCCCCAGCCGTTTTTGCTCAAAGTAGGAGCGTCGCACCTGTTCAAGCTCACTGTCTGTGAAGACTATGTATTCTGGATTGGATATAGTCACAAACTTAGAAATGTTGGGCTCCTCTGTGGAAAGTCCACTGCCCTCAGTTGGTGATGGCTGTTGTACCTGAGCAGCAGACTCCACCTAAAACACATTTACACTTAGATATTTCATAGGATAACTCTATCACAGTGGTTGCCTTTACTTGTTAGTTAAATAAACATGCATTATCTTTCATAGGACCTTATTGTTTATATTTTTTCATAGGCACCTAATTGTTCATAGGCATATCCATTGTTGAGTTAGACTCAAAGTCGGGCCGGCTGGTATAATAGACAAGAAAAAGAAATATTTTTGACCAAATACCTTGATAACCAATACTGTGATGATATTGCGAGGATAAATATTGGTGTTTTCACTAAATATTTACACAATGAGATTTTTGATAAATAATCATAAGGAATGCCTATATATTAACTAAGTTGGTAAAGACAAATAACATAACAGCTGGAGCAGCATGCCAGGTTCACAAATTTAAACTGCATTATCTTATGTAATAACGTTACAGAAGAACTGACCTTTTCATCTTTATTCACAACACGCCATATTGCCCGGCGCCGTCGGCCGTAATAAGTTTACTTTGCATTTGCTCAAGAAGAATTTCTGAGATTATTTATCGACGTAATTTATATTAAGTCCAGTGTATGTGATCACTAATAAATGGCTGGTTGTTGCAGCTGTCGCGTAGCACACAATTATGATCCCCCCCGCCCTTCATATCAGATCATGTATTAAATAAGGCCGAGGCTATTCACACGGCAGTAAGGTTACGAAAAACGTGATTGGCTTTTCGCCCGGCAGCTTCACATATTTTCAAACAAATTTCTCATTAGTAGTGTTTGTTGCCGTCAGCGATATTCTTATTTGCGGTCTGTATTGTTCGGCAATCGTCTTTAAATCATTGTACTTTGTTTTCGTCGCCGCATTTATTAATAATATCATATAAATTTTCGTAGTTGTCCAAAGCTTATCCACTTATAATTACCATTATTATTATTAAGTTATTTCTCCTTCAAAATTCCATTCATGCATAAAATTTGCATCCCCATCTCGCGGACGGCCCCCTTGCCTTCCCTTACTGGCGAATTGCTATTACCAATTCAGGTACCTGGCTGCCCGGCGAATAGCCACTTCCGTTTAGGGCGGGAGAAATTAGGCGGTACAGTTGGGTTCAAAGCAGGCTCCGAAGTGCAGACTAGCTAAGCTTTGGTAATTAAAACAAAAGTCGAGAAAATGATTTGGCGTTGTGTTATCTGCTTTGTTTTTGTTAGTTTGACCCTCAAGTCTTTACTGAGTCATATCAATTCTGCACATAGTCGTTGTCCAGATTTTCGCGTAGTTTGTGGAATCGATGGCTGTACCAAGGAGTTCGGAGTCTACAACTCTCTTTGGTATCATATTCGAAGAACCCACTCTGAACACCTTGACCGCGGCACCGGCAGATCACGACGAGAGAGGACGTCAGCGACCTCAAGAAGGGAACCCACAGTATTAGTGGACAGAAACACAAGCAACGTGTGGGCCTACAGGTAGGCATGTCAATAGACAACTACAGTAAGCGTTGTTCAGTAGGTATGACATATCTGCCATTCCCTCGGTTTTCGCGGGGAAATTTAACCCTTACTCCCGCTGTGCTCCTGAATGGTAATTTCTCCCGTTATTCTCCCAGTTTCATTGTGATACATATCAAATGGTTGGTACGCGGTTTCTCTGTGGGTTATCAGTCGTGGTGCCTGGCAACCCGAACAACCCCGTCTGAGGTGCGTCACTCCGCATTCGCTGTGTATTCCTGTTTTTTCCCCCGCATTTCAAGCTTCTGCTTATACATCCGTGATTTTAAGACCATTAAGGGGAAAGCGTAGCTGCTCTCAGTGCAGACAGGCAAACCAGCAAATGGTTAAAATATTAGGTGTTATGGTTTATACACTGTTAGGAATTAAAATATTAGGCAGGATGGCGTTGCGTCTGAAAAGCGTCCAAATGCACCTGAAAATTTAAGAAGAGTTTGGCTGAGCAATTTCCAGTTATAACCTATCACCACTTTTACCAAGCCTGTAGATTGATATTAGCTAAGATGGGGAAAGGAGAGGAAATATAACGTGAGCTAACGTGAAAAATAAACTGTTTCTAATACATTTTATCTTAAGCTTAATATGTGCTGCTTTTCAGAATTATGGCTCAAATCCCTATATTCCAAGCCTCAGTATTATCAGTATATCTGAATTGTAACATTTGAACCAACCTCAGTCATAGGTTTGTTTTAAATATATTAATTTTAATATCCCTTTAGGAGTGTCTCAAAATTAGTAATTCCAGGCAATTAATCATGTGCAAAAATTGCCTTTCATGAATTTGGCCCCTGCTTCTCTAACATCCTCTGCATGTCCATGCATACAGGCCAGCTGACACAACAGTGAATAACAGAGATCAACCAACGGAGGATGCAGCGGTGGAGAATAGAGTTCAGTCAGCTGAAGATGCAGCAGTGACAGATAACAGAGTGCAACCCTGTCTGAATTCTGTAGCTCCAGAGCATTTTGGAGCTTTTGACAATACGGTGTCATTGTACTCTGGCTTTGACAATGGCAGTCTTACTGCTCCATTGCACCTTGCACCGTACCAGACTGTTGATGATACAGTAAATACAACTTTGAATCTCCCAGAGCTTCCAAGCGAGCCTGCAGATGACCCCTCCGATCATATACCGATCTAAGGTAAGGCTGGTCACGGTTTTCTTCTGCACACAGTAACATGCAGTTAGTGAAGTTTGGTCTTTTGATTTTAATTCAGAAACAGGGATGTGCATGTTTGTCATTAGGTGATTTATTATTTTTAAAAGGCTGATTGGACCTATCATGGGAGCACTCCCCTCTCCCATACTACCTACCAACCAGCACACACACCCATGTAGCTGCTGAGCATGGTGCCATCAGTGCAGGCTCATTTCCTCATTAGCATTACCTGCTCCACTCCCAGTTCACACCAAACATCAATAGTGACTGTATCTGTAGTCATGCCTCCCCTAAGATATTTTGTATATGTGGCTTAGTCTGGGTGTGTATTTTTGGCAGCAGAGACTACTGAATAAAGACATACTACAGAGATCAGTGTGTCTCCATGATACTCATATTCTTCCATGAATTCATGTTGCTACTTGTCATTTTAATCATTACGGTAAAAAATTAATAATTTTGCGGCACACAATGCAACTCACTTTATGTAGCTACTGGAACAGGAGCACCTGAGAATCCTCCAGTGTTTAAGATTTCTTCAGTATCAAAAGTAATTCAGAGATAGAATTGAGCTCTTCTGATGGCGCACAACAAAAAGGAACTTTTAGTATACCTAGTTAATTCAGAGAGCGTTTATAAAATCTAGTTGGAAAAAAATTATTATATTGATGTTCAGGCTCATACTCATTACATAAAATGCTGCATTGCCATTGCTGCAAGATTTTCAAATGCATCACAAAAATAAGTCCACAACTTCCTGGTCACACATTATCAGATATATAACATCAAAATCAAATACACTCCATGGCCTGTTTTTTCATTTCCTAATTTTAACTTTAGCATAAAATCCAAAGTTTTGTATTTTAAAATGAAAATCGAGTAACCTGAAAGGAAAATTGATTGACCAGCATGCACTATATTGATTGTTCTGTCTTTTAATAGGATGATTCTTGCCAGGACATTCTGACCAGACAAGCTACTGCCATTGTGTTGACTGCAAGAGAAAAACACCATCTTTCACTGGTGTGTCCTCATGCAAGAGTATTAACATTATTTTGACCTTTGGCTCTGTTGATCATCTGTAAAGTTAAATGCAATCATGGAAATTAGATAATATTTACATTTATATTTTGACAAAAACTGTCACTGCCCTGAACGCTGTTGCTGTGAAGCTTGTGAACTACTAGGTGTCAGCCTACTTCTCACTCTGAATCCTAGCCTATCACTATTGGTGAGTGTAGCTAATCTGATTGTGTGCTATGCATCACATGTATCAATTGTGCTTTTGTACTAGTTACAGTTATACTCGATATTAGCTTCCTTTAACTGTGACACAGGTGATATCAATCTCTTGGATCTGTTATTTTTTAATACTGCGTATTTGTTCTTGTTCTTCACAATTTAGATAATACATATTTTGTAGTTTGTTTTACTGCTCCATCTTTCAGCTGATAACTGCATTGGTGTTCTCCAGTTCGTTATCATTATCATAGAGTTCACTTTACTTTTTCAGAGTGGAGTGAATGACGTCTTGGCGGCAATGCAGCAGTACCAAGCTCTGTTGGTGACCGATCTGAGGAGTCGGCTACAAACAGTATTCCAGCTACATGAAGGAAGTGAACTTGAAAAGGAGGCTATGGCAGTATTTGACCAGATGGAGGATCCATTTGCCTCTGTTTCAACAACTTACAGGCAGGACAGTGTGATTAAGGACAATTTCCATTTTGTGGAGTCAGAGGAGGTTTCTGTTGGGCATACTGCCTGCCTGCTGAAAAAAGGGGCAAAAAGAGTCCTCTCCACCAGACCCAAATGTTTTCATTACATACCTCTGATCAGAAGTTTGGAACAATTATTGTCCCATCCGAAAGTGTTGGCAATGATTGATGAGCCGCAGAAATTCAGAAGTGGGTATTTGTATGACATCATGGATGGAGAACTCCTGAAATCACACCCTTTATTTTCTGCCCGGCCCTCTGCTTTACAGATAATCCTTTACTCCGATGAAATTGAAATTTGCAACCCACTTGGGTCTCATGCTACCAAGAATAAATTGCTGATGTTTTATTATACATTGGGAAACATAAATCCTAAATATAGATCGAAACTAGCTGCAATTCGCCTACTTGCCATTGCAAAAAGGAGTGAACTATCTGAATGTGGAGTTGATGGAATTTTGAGAAGGTTGCATGAGGACTTAGTAATGCTATATGAAGGTGTTAAAATTCAAATTGGAAATGGTGAACGTGAAATTTTTGGAGCAATAGTTTCAATCTGTGGGGACACTCTAGCTCAGCATGAACTTTGTGGATTTAAAGAGGGTGTTGGTTTTGCTTATAGTAAATGTCGGCAATGTGAATGTTCATTTGAGGACATGCAATTGTATTTTGATGAGAATAACTTTGAGGATAGAATAATAGAGAGACATCTCCGGCAGTGTAGTGACATTGAGAAAGCCAACACTGAGTATCTCAGAAATAGCTTAAAAACTACCTTTGGGATCAACAGGAGAAGCAAACTAGTAGAATTCCCGGCTTTTAACTTGATCCAACAAACACCCCAAGATATAATGCATATAATCCTTGAAGGCATTGCTCCATTGGAAATAAAGTGTGTGATAAAACGGTTAGTTCTTTTAGGACAGCTTGACTTGGATGTTATCAATACTGCGTTAGCTGGATTTCCCTACTCTCCACTTGATATTAGGGATAAACCAAGCCCTATAAGTTATAGCACTCTAGCTTCCAGTGTTAATAAATTGAAGCAGTCCTCAGGGCAAATGATTGTTCTGCTTAAAATACTTCCATTTCTGACTGATGCAGTTGAAGGTAATGAACACTACACAATCATTCTTGAACTCATTGAGATTCTTCAAATTTTGCTTGCTCCTGTTATTGGCATACAGACTATAAACAAATTGAAAACACTCATTGAACAGCATTTAAAACATATGAAGAGCCTTTTCCCAGATAACAACATCACTCCAAAACAGCATTATTTGATTCATGTTCCATCCCAGATTAAACAACTGGGACCAATGGTCCGTCACATGTGCATGAGATTCGAATCAAAGCTTTGCTTTTTCAAACAATGGGCCTCAAAGATAAATTTTAAAAATATTTGCAAGTCTTTAATAAGGCATAATCAAATGTATGAATGTTGTCAGAATGTAAGTAGTTCTGAACACCCCATTTTTTCAAATGAGTGTACATTGGGACCAACATCAGAAATAAGCAACATGTCATACTTAAGAGAGAAAATAAGGGCCTTCTTTGGAAGTGATGAAGTACTCAATGCAGTGTCTGTTAAATGGATTAATCTGAATGGCAACAAATATATACGGGAGAAGTCATTACTTGTGAGTGCTGTTAATTCTAATAATGCGCCAGAATTTGGACTTGTGAGAAATATCTATGTGATAAATTTGTCATTTAATTTTTTTGAGGTACAACAGCACAATACTGTTTGTTTTGACAGAGATTACATGGCATATAAAATAGAGATTCCGAACATGGCGCAAGCAACTGAACTGATATCTGCTGATAACCTTGTAGATTTCACTCCATATTACAGTTTTACTCACAAAGATGTGGTGTATGTCCCTATCAAATATTACCTGGGAGATGTGATTGGACTATACAAAGTCTCATCTAATGTATTGTAAAGGGTACACTGTTTCACGTGATGTCCTCTGGTGGGCAAACTGTGATTGAAATATTGTTTCTTGACTTCAAGATGTGAATCTTCGTCACTCTTACATTGAAATTTTTGTTACTTATTTCGGCCAGCAAGAGCTACATCAGTGTTACCCCCATCTGGCTCATGCATGATTTTTCTATCATCATGTAGTGAAAATAACCTAAATGTAAATTAAGCCTCAAACTGAAGCTTGGTGCCATATTTAGACAGATATGATGATGGTGATGCCTATAGGGTTGTGCTGCAGCACTGAACCACATGCATTGCTGCTCTGTGACTGGGACAGTATTTCAGATTGCTTTCTATTTAAAAAAAAAAAAAAAAAAAGTTTTAGATTTCAGTTCAGAAAATGGCCTCAGACTATGAACTCTGCATGTTATCTACACACTGTCTTGCATTTTTAAATGGGTCATGGGGTCATGTTAAACTTTATTTTCAATTTTTGTCATGTGTGAGCTGTTTTTGTTCAGCGCAGTCCTTCATATTTTGCCGTGCGTGTTGTTTTGACCAGGCTCAGAATTGCAATGTAAAAAGTGAAGCAGCTGCTCTCATTGAATAAAGTGATCAACAAACTTTAATTGGTGTCATTTCATAAGATTCTTAATTTGAGAAGTTGTGCTTTTGGTCTTACTCTTGAAATAAGGAAAACAATCTTATTCATTTGCTGGGATGTTTTGCAAACTATTGTTGTTCCTAGTTACTAGTTAAATTTAGCTCAATATTAGCTTGAATATCTTATTAAGAAAAAAGGTAGATATATTTTCTTGAAGTAAGGTCAGTTTTCTAAAGCAAAATATGCTTAACAAGATTTTTTTTCTTTTTAGACAGAAAATAAGACTAATTTCCCAGAAACAAGGCATTTTTTACTTTCTTAAAATTTTGTTTTTGCAGTGCAAGATTGAAAAGAAAATAAAAAATGTGATATTTACAATTCCCTGTAATGGAGATGGGCTGCTATGCTGTGATGTCCTGGGACAGGAAAATGCTCCAACACAGGCAAAAATCCACAAAAAGCTTAACAGGTCTTGAAAAGAGTGACAGGTCTGGTCAAATGTATCCTTCTTGCAATTTCTCCTACTACTACTACTCTCTCAATTTTTCTCCTTATATGCTCTTGTCCAGCCCCCTCCCATTCTGGGACTTTCCCCTCTGGGCATGCCCTGGACATGCCCAACCTAGCTTCAGACTGGGCTTCACAAAAAAAAGTCAATACTGCCATCTAGTGGCTATTTACCACATTACAGTATACATTATTTTGTTTCACTTCTAGTACATGGCTTTGTTGCATAGTTTTATCTTTATTTATTTTAAATAAAACTATTGTTGAGATATCTGTCCTATGCATTGCACAGACTGTCTTGAGATGCAAGCAAGGGCTGGCAGAGAAAGATGTGAGGAGTCTGATCAGTGAAATGCTCATCAGCGATGTTTACGAAGGAGGCGACTGAGAACCTGGTACAGTATTCGTATTCTTTTTGTCCAACACTTATGGTGATGAGATGATTATGTACACAAAAGTCCGTAATTTTATATGACAAAGGTCACACAAATCTTTCTTGGGCCTAATAATTAATTGGATCAGATGCGACCTGAAACAGAACTAACAGGGCAGGGGTTTGAGGTCAGGGTTGAATCATTGTTTTAACTGGTAAAATGGGACTATTCAATGGGAGCATGTAATTGTATACAGGCAGGTGAAGCACTATCCAGGCTCCTAGTTGGTAGATAAACCCTACACCTCTCTCTGGGGATTAATGTTTTGAGGAGAAGTTTTGAAATTGGTGTCACAGGGTCTCCAGAGGAAGCTGTGAAGTAGCCTTAAGCTGCACCCCAAACTGCAGACTCAGACTTCACTGCTTAAAAATATTGAGGAAAAAGTAAAATAATTTCAAGCACTCACCTCTTTTGCTGTGTTTGTGTTGTTCCTTGCAGAAGACGCAATGCACAGAGCGCTCGGTGAAAGAAGAGGAGGACGACTTGTAAATGTGTAAAAAAAACTAAACTGAATGAAGAAATAGTGATTTTACACTTTTTATTGGGATGCTCAAGCACCCCTACATTTCATCTCAGCACCCCAGGATAATGTTAATAATTATAATGAACTGTTATTATTTTCCAAACTCATTTTAAGCCCTCTTATGTTACATTTTGAGAACTTGTGAGAGATGACAAACAAGTACTGGTTCTAAGCGATTTATTTAAATAATTAGAAAAAAACAGCAATATGAAACCTGTTTTGAAGTTAAGTTGGTTTGTGGAACCCCTGGCAAAAATTTTGGAAAACCCTCACAGATGATGTACATTCAGCTGTTTTACTCCATAGCAAATAAGGGCCAGACAGATTCTTCTGTTTTTATGTTCTGCTAGTGTTGTTGTCAAGGCAGCACCTGCAGCCCAGTCTGGTTGCACAGGTAGTCCAGCTTTTCCAGGACAGCACTTCCTTATGTGCAGTTGCTAGAAGGTTTGCTGTGTCTCCCAGCGCAGTCTCAAGAGCAGGGAGGAGATACCAGGACACCAGCCGTTTCACGAGGAGAGCTGGACAGGGCTGTAGAAGGGCATCAGCCCAGCAGCAGGACTGTTTCTGCTCCTCTGTGTGGGAAGGAATATAAGAGCACTGCCAGAGCCCTACAAAATGACCTCCAGCAGGCTACTGGTGCATGTTTCTGACCAAACTGTCAGAAGCAGACTGTGAGGGCGGCATGACAGCCCGATGTCGTCAAGTGGGACCTGAACGCACAGCCCAGCACCATGCAGCTTGATTGGCATTCGCTAGAGAACATTAGAATTGGCAGGTTCGGCATTAGCACCCCGTTCTCTTCACAGATGAGAGCAGGTTCACACTGAGCACATGTGATGGGCGTGAAACAGTCTGAAGACACTGTAGTGAATGTTCTGCTGCCTGTAACATCATCCAGCATGACCGATTTGGCAGTGGATCAGTAATGGTCTGGGGAGGCATATCCTCGGGGGGTTGCACAGCCCTCCATGTCATTGCCAACGTTACCCTGACTGCTGTTAGACACTGGGGTGAAATCCTTAGAGCGATTGTGTGACCTTATGCTGGTGCAGTGGGTCATGGGTTCCTCCTGGTGCAGGACAATGCCTGGCCACATGTGGCCACAGCATGTAGGCAGTTCCTGGATGATAAAAGCATTGATGCCATAGATTGGCCCTCTCGTTCCTTTGACCTAAACCCAATTGAGCTCCTGTGGGATGCTATGTATCAGTGCATCCAACGCTGATAAGTACCACCACAAACTGTGCAGGAGCTCACTGATGCCATGATGCAGGTCTGGGAGGAGGTCCCTCAGGACACCACCGCTGACTCATCAGGATGCCCAGATGCTGTCGGGAGTGTTTTTATTAGTCAAGTCCATGCCTCCAAGAATTCAGGCCATAAGAAAAGCTCGGGGTGGAGCAACAAAGTATTAATTCTGAATTTTTGATGATTCCAAAATTCTTTCCTCAAATTATAGTGATGCCATATATTTCCGCTACTTGTTTATGAAAAAATATGCCATTTATTAAAATCTAATTTCTTTGCTGTGTGTTTCATGATGTTAAGCTAATGAACAAAAATAGTTTTGTGTCATTTCTGCAATTTGTTGATTTGCTATGAAGTAAACAAGCTGAATGAACATCCACTGCGGTGATTCCCGAGTTGCAGCATGCATGACCTTGCTTGCCATGGCTTTTCTGATCCTCATAGAGCCGAGGTCAGACTACAGGAGATTTAAAGTCCTCACTGATTTGAAATTTTGTTATTGCTCACAGAAAAAGATGAACTTTTCCTATTTTTTCTCTCAATTTGCAAACAAGCTCAAACTGCACATTTAGAAATTTGCAATCCATCATACCATACAAGTTACGATTAAGGTCATCTTGCCTGAAAGAGCTACTGTATGCCGCGACTCAGGTGACCATGTGGAGGCAGAAGGCAGATGATTAATAAACATGGAGGCGGAAAATCACAAGACAAAGATTTTGGATGAGGGAGCGGTTAGGGAAAGTGGGCAACACAGTTAATTTGTTCTCCAACAGCTGGGGGTGAGAATTTAACGGCCAGTTTTAATTGGGTTTTACAACTTTTGATACTCGGCTAGCCTCTCAGCGGCTAAGGCTTTACCATTGCGATTTGATACCGTCAGCTCTTAAACCCTGAATGGGATGTTAAAATTTATTTTCTGACAGAATATTCCAGTTCTAAATCCTGAATATAAAAAATGTTTGACATTATCAGAGCTGCCCTGATGAGTGTGCGAGCAGTTTGGGAGGAATAAGATTGGATCTGTAAACTCCTTACATTACCAGATAATCTTGGCTGAAGATCGGTTCTGACCGAGGTCCCAGGCCAGATTTCTGTGATTGTTGGGAGGGGTCAATCTGGGATACATCGGCCTGAAACTCAAGTAGTCTGAGCCCGGGTTATATTGGTGGGGAAATGTACCTGAAATTAACGGTCAGTTTCAAAACTCCAGGTCATACTCTTTCTTACAGAATATGGTTTCAACATCTACTGTCTGCTTTAGAGCCACTACAGCTTCACACAGAGCCACACCAGGGGCCTCATTTATAAATGGTGCGTAGGCACAAAAAAGATACGTACGTCACTTTCTTTGCAGATTTCTGATTTATAAAAACAAACTTGACATTAAAAAAAAAAAAAAAAGATTATGCACAATTTCAATGAATTCCAAGTCCATCAGGATTAAATAAATTAAAATTCCATGCAGTTTATTTTACCCATAGGCCTATAAATTAGGTTATTTCCCACAAAATGTCATTTTTATTTTTTTGTGCGTACACATTATTTAGGTATGAAATCCACACAAATTTTTATTAATAAGGCCCCTGATCCTTTTCTTTTTTGGAAAGTTATGATTGAGTCTTTGACTCAAGTTTCATTAACTGACTGGGCGTCCTCTCTCAAACTGGTGAATTCTACTGAAATCTGTGATGGCTCATTCTGAACCTTTATTGTTATACACTACAATACACCACCCAACCAATCAGGTTTCCTCTGAATGTAAGATTGTATACCTAACTGAACTGATGTTTGCCTTAGTGAAAAAGGAAAGTGTTGGATACTTCTGCAGACTCTATATTCCATTTTTAATGTTAATAAAATACTTTGTGGTGCAAAATGCATGTTTCTGTCTAGTAATTTATTAAAGTACTATTATTGTAAATTGAAATATTATGTACTGTTTAAAAATAGACCTAATGTATATAGTTCATATAAAATTTATATTCATGTATTAATTGTCATCAATTGAAATGCGTGACTTAGCAGGGGGTGTAACAGTTTTGCGACGCACATTATGTAACATCCTGAGCCACCCGAAATGGGTATTCCTGGACTGAAGAAGTTTTGTGGTAAATTAAATTAATTGTTTTTAAACAGACTTGCAATGTTTGTGCTCTCAGCTGAGCAGGGTTACGCATGTGACAATGTAAACCAAGTTGATTGTCTTTTATTTTTTAATTTAAAATTTTTTTTTTTTTTTTTTTTTTTCATTTCGCGAGGTGAATATTAGTAGGCCTGTTAAGTCGTGCAGGGCAAACGCTAAGTAAAGCACGAGGAATCCATGCAATAAGCATAAGGAAGGAAGAGCCGAGCGCAAGCATCGCGCAAAGTCGCAATTAGATACTACTAGGTTACCAACTGGCAACCTTTGATAACTTACGTTGCCACAATGTGCAGGAGACGAACTGAGAACGTTACGAAGTTATGTCGCCACGACGAAACCAGGAATTTCACTTTTCCGGTTGCCACGACGTAAGTAGTTATGTTGCCTCGACAAATCTAAGGTCGTCCGGTTCCGTTGTCACGACATCTTGGCGACGTAAGTGTGTTAGCTGGGAATAGTGTGAATGCTGACTCAGCATTCACATGAATAACAATCAGTAACTTCAATTAAAAAAAACGAGGGTAAACATCAGGGTAGCTTTTCTCAGGTGGAAAGAGCTAATGAAGGAGAAAGACTTTCAAAGGGATGCTGAAGTTGCCTGCTTTCTTCTCGACCGGTAAGTAAATGTTACTGTCTAAATTACAAGCTTTTTTCATTGCTTGGTTGTGTAACTCGTTATCTAGGCAGCAAAACAGTAGAACTTGTGTAAGTAAACAGCGTCGTTGGTGAATAGCAGCATAGGCTATGTTTGATGGAATAAGGGTTGCATTTCATCATGCCCACTACCTCCAGCAGTACGTTTTTTAGGAAAATAGACAACGGTGGTAAATGGTCTCACACCTGCGATCAAGTTGTAATATTATTGTTTGACAGGCGTCTCCGGGCAAGTTCAAGATGACAGACTCGCGTTTGACAGGTGTAGGGAGCAATTTTAGCAATTTTGATGATTTAACCGCTGAAATTCAGTCAAGAAAATTTCCAGTTTAATTTCTTGTGCTGCTATATGTGGTAATCCATGTTACTGATGACACACCGGGTTGCTAGGGCACGCGCAGCACGCATTCACATTTTCAATATTCTAAAGCCCTTTCTCAATAATAAAATCCCCCAAAACATATTGGCGCCTCCTTTTAAAATCGTACTAGCAAATAAAAAGCCAGAAAAAAGCGGGGATTAGATGAGGAATTCTTTCTACGCAAGAGTTAACTACTCCTTTTTTCTGTATATCTCCCCATTTAAAACTACCAAGATGGATACTGCAACGCGCGCTGTTGGAATTTTGGCATACTCAGGTGTGGTACGATATTACTAATGAGTAAGCTGACCAGCGGGGAGAGGGGACAATGGCACTGTGGCACGGTACCGAACAATCGTACCTTGTGCGAAAGCGGTCTGAGAGTTTGTATTAAAAACAAACACTCCGCCGTAGACCGCAGTTCAGCGTGGTTTTGTGAAGTGGTATTGGATGACGTGGTGTCGTAGCCTCTTGGTACATAACGACTACCGTAGTTGCAGCACGCCTTTGAAAAAGCGAGGCGCTAGAGAGCACTATTCGTTTGAATGCAAAATACAATTTCACCGCTTGATCGGGGAAATTCCTACACAATGTACCTTTAGAAATCACAGGAATGGGTTTCAGACTTACTTTTTTTACATGCTCAGAAATTGTGATTTTTCAACTTCTTGTTACAGCAAAATGAACACTAATGTGGTGTTCAGCATAATTTCCTGAGCATGTCTAAAAAAAAAAAGTAAGTCTGTGACCCATTCCTGTCATTTTTTAATGAAATTTTAAAGAAAAAAATTAGCTAAAAATAAAAAAATAAATAAATAAAGAATAAACAGGGATACAGGGATACATTTGGAGTGAGGAATTATTAGAAATATACTTCTATCAAGACTGGCGTTATGATTTAAATCCATTCAACTCTGCTTACTCTAGTCCAGAGGTTCCCAAACTCTGTCCTGGGGCCTCCCTGTTTGCGCTGGGTTTTGTTCCACCCTTGATTGCAATCGTGGGATTTTAACAGGCTGTTAATTTGTCTTATTTAGGTGCATTTTGACGTTCAGTATTTTGACAGATATGCACACATACAGTGAGGAATAAATCCCACATCCACATTGCCATATATGAGTAACAACAGTACAAAAAGAGGAAAAAAAGTTTTACCCAATCAAAGGAAAAAAATCAATGGGTTCCTAATTGGTGAAACTGTGGGTACATGGTTGCAAAAACTTACAATTTACTAGACAAGCCAATGATAGTCAAACCTGTTTTATGTTATGTTTTTGTTATTGAGTGCAAGCAAATTATTTTGAGAGAATTCTAATCACCTGTGTTTAGCAACCTGATTTGGTGGTAAGTGATTTACTCAGTGCCTGACTTTAAAAACGTTAAAGTATTATCTGAAATGGCTTGCAACATCGGGGGGAAAAAAAACAAAACAGTATACTCAAGGGTCTTTTATTCTTCATGGCACACATGGATATTTCTATTAAAATTTGGCTTAAGACAGCAAATAACTTCTTTTAACACAAAATGCACCTAATTAGGACGAATTAAGAGCTTATTAAAATCTTATGATGGCAATTCTGATTGGAACGAAAACCAGCATACACAGGGAGGCCACAGGACCGGGTTTGGGGACCCCTGCTCCAGTTAATATAGTTAATCTCCTTTTGTCTACTACTACTCCTAGTACCAACCAACCCCTAGTAGACCAAACAACACCTAGTACCAACCAACTATACAGTATAACCCCTAGAAAACCAACCACAAAATTTGGAGCCCTGATTATACATATATAATAAATTACTGTTACACTTCATTTCATTACTGTAACAGCCTTGTATATGTTACGGTAATGAATGCAGAGCATTACGGTAATGAATGGCAGTCCCATGTTGTAGCAATAATTAGCATAGCTAGCATGACTCGGCAGAAATATTTTCACTAACAGTTTGGCTCTAAAAAAGTTACTTTTCCACAGAACATAAAATAATTATCTTCAAAACTATTTTAAATATACCCTGTTATGGTAATGAACAGTAGTACTGTGCCAAGGGGTGTATATAATTACAATCTTTAACATTTTACCGGAAGAACTTGAAAGATGATCTTACCTGGTAGCCATTTTGCAACTTCTCTTCCACACAATGCATCATGGGACAAAAAAACTTTGTGTATTGGAACACAGGGATTTTAATGGAGCCAAATATTTCTGTTACAGAAATGAACTGTTCATGCTCCGGACACATGTTTTTGGCCCAGAAAATAATTATTCACAAATGGTTGGCCCAAAATGGCCCACTGCTAGTCAAAGGGTATAACCCCGACCATTTTTTGTATTTATATGTATATTAAATATGGGGACGTATTGTGATAATTTTGGGATTAAGGTAAAAAATAAAAGTCCGGACACATTACGGTAATGAACCGTTAGGTTGAAATGTTGTCATAAAATATAGAGTAATCTATCAATTGCAAAGACAACAGTAGTCCTACAATTAGTACATACCATAGGTTGATATATAATGCAAAAGTATGATTGTTTTAGTTGTTTAGTCTATCAAATCCTTACAGACATGAAAAAATGCAATTTCGTGAGAATCACCCATTTGCGTTCTAGTTGGGGAGATTTTTGCTTTAGAGTCCGTGTCTGGTCAGTGTACCGTGGGGCTGGCTTCTTCTGAGTAACCTTTTTATTTTTCAGCGGCGCGACTACATTAAGGGTACTACGGAGAGCATCAGCAAACTTTTCTGCTGTATCGTCAGTGCAGAGGGGGCTGACTGGATGCTCAAAATAAGATGGCGTAAGACCCACGCAGCTCGACCAATGACGGCAGAGCCGGGATTGAAGGTTTATGCGTGTGGATTCCTGGTATTGGCACGTGCGACCTCCTGGCTGGTGCGAATCACAATAAAATGGATATATTTTCTCCGTTCGAAGAACGGGGCACAAAAGCACAACGGTTATAGTTAATCTGACTCCACAATACAATTAGAATACCAAATTTAGTTATACCCTCATTAAACATCTGACTCCAAATTAGAATTAGAATTTATAGTTTAGGGACACATGCGTGAATCTCAGGGCAGCTACGTCGCCAGACTCTTCCGTGAAAACCAGTTACTCAACCGACGCCCCCAGGTAATAGCGCAGTTGCCGGATCTTAGTTCGGTGAGAGTTCTAAAGGATGGAAGAAATTACCATGATAGTAGCACCTTTGGCATAAACATATTATGAACCCAGATTTATGTGCACCAAAGGGCCCCTTAAGGGGATCGGCTAGGCACCGGCTTACAAGCCCAAGGGTGCCCTTAAGGTCAAATCCCCAGGACTGATACTACATAAACCCTTTATATAAGTAGACCGTAACTTGCAATCCAACTTAAAACCCATCACTACCTTTAAACATCAGCTAGCTAGTCTGGAATGGTAAGGACTCGCCCCCTAAGTACCGGTCGTAGCGTGGCTAGAAAGAATAAAAGGATTAGGAGCCACAGAGACCACGCAAGCTGAAAGGAATAACAATAATTTATTCACCAGGTAGGCAAAAGCTTAAATCAAACAAATCAACGTTAAACCAATTACAAGTTACTCACAATTTAGAAAGAGAGAATAAAGTCATACCTGGAGGAAAAGCTACTCACGCACTGACGTGCGCGGGAAGTTCGAATTACGATATTCCATAATTCAAAAGGACTACTCACGCACTTACGTACGCGGGGACAGATCGGATACAATCTTCCCAAAATGGATTGTTTCTCTTTGCTTTAAGCCAAATCATGCCTTTGATCCAGGTGGCATGGCCATAAACTCCCGGAAGGGCGGTCGAATCTGGTTTTTGGGTTTCCACCATTTGGAGGATGTAATAAAACACTTCAGCAAAGAAAGGAGAATAGGGTGATTACCGGAGGGGATTCTGACCAATTTTCTGGAGTTTCCAAAAGGGAATGAACCATAATTTCAATGGGAATGAAACATACTCCATTCAACTCCTTGGATTCCCCCGAGAATAACAAGACCAAACATGATATGAATATGTACTAATATGATACAGTTGTCATGAAAAAGTCTTAAGATGAATTATTATATAGGTAAATTGGGTTATAAGTATATAAGTGATTTCTAAGAAGGAGATTGAACATATAAGCATATTATGCAGTTCCCAGAGGTTTAGATTATTTTAAACAGATTAATATAACTGGACTTTAACTTAAGAATAAGGACAGTAATATGACTCGCACAGGGGCATTGTGTCAGCCAGAGCTTTGCAACTACCCCCCCCGTGGTGAGGCCATTGCCATCTTCCCCATGCAGGCTGAGTGAGCATCCTGGAAGTCCACAAAAGTTTTACTGCTATCTGGCATGGCTCTGGACTGAGCTTATCAGCCATTTGTCGCTTACAGCCTCTGGGCTCCCCCATGCATCAGCGTTTGCAGATCCGACAGAGGTGCCGCTCAGAACCCAACCCCAAGGCACAGATGAATTTTACTGGTTTAGAAATGGAACAATCTTTTGTAAAATGAAATATGCAATGTTTACAATGGGAAAACCTCGATGAATTTTGTGGAAGTTGTTGCAGTAAAAGTACGACTTGTAAGCAGAATGTGATAAGAAAATGGTCAGACAAACTGGGATTATGAGAATGAATCTTGACCTGCCCAATGTTAATGCCAAAGCTTAAGATCAGGTCTAAAGTATGACCATGAAAATGGGTTGGGCCAACAACACTCTGAGCAAAGCCGACTGACTCCAAAATGCTAGAGACTACGGATGTTAGAGAATCATCTGCCCTCTCCAAGTGCAGGTTAAAGTAGCCCAATATAACTATTCTATCATAGCTTAAACTAAGTCTGAAAGGAAATCTGAAAAATCTTGAATAAAGGCAGAGTAAAGGCCAGGGGGCCTGTAGGCTGTCACCAGAGCTAAAGGCCGATCAGGGGCAGGGCTCGCACCTGCATCCAGCACTGAAAAATTCTTCACTAAAGCCTCAAATATATCAAATTTATACTGTAGTTTTGGCACTGAGTGAATGGAGTCAAATATAAACCCCCCACCTCTCCGCCCAGGCGGGGTTTGAGTGTATAAAACCCCCCTCCTCTCCGGCCCAGGCGGGGTTTTGAGTGTATATAAACCCCCACCTCTCCGGCCCAGACGGGGTTTTGAGTGTGAGAAACCCCCCACCTCTCCGGCACAGGCGGGGTTTTGAGTGTGTATAAACCCCCCACCTCTCCGGCACAGGCGGGGTTTTGAGTGTATATAAACCCCCGCCTCCCGCCCAGGCGGGGTTTTGAGTGTATCTCAAACCCCCCCACCTCTCCGGCCCAGGCGGGGTTTTGAGTGTATAAAACCCCCCCTCCGGCCCAGGCAGGGTTTTGAGTGAATATAAACCCCCCCACCTCTCCGGCCCTGGCGGGGTTTTAGTGTGCTCTAAACCCCCGCCTCCCGCCCAGGCGGGGTTTTGAGTGTATATAAACCCTCCCGCCTCTCCGCCCAGGCGGGGTTTTGAGTGTATATAAACCCCCCCACCTCTCCGCCCAGGCGGGGTTTTGAGTGTATATAAACCCTCCCGCCTCTCGCCCAGGCGGGGTTTTGAGCGATATAAACCCCCTGCCTCTCCGCCCAGGCGGGGTTTTGAGTGTATATAAACCCCCCCCACCTCTCCGCCCAGGCGGGGTTTTGAGTGTATAAAACCCTCCCGCCTCTCCGCCCAGGCGGGGTTTTGAGCGATATAAACCCCCTGCCTCTCCGGCCCAGGAGGGGTTTTGAGCGTGTTTAAACCCCCCCTCTCCGGCCCAGGCGGGTTTGAGTGTATATAAACCCCCCTCCAGCCCAGGCGGGGTTTGAGTGTATATAAACCCCCCGCCTCTCCGCCCAGGCGGGGGTTTCGAGTGTATATAAACCCCCCACCTCTCCGCCCAGGCGGGTGTTTTGAGTGTATATAAACCCCCGCCTCTCCGGCCCAGGCAGGGGTTTTGAGTGTATATAAAACCAGGTGGAGAGGCTTCATTCAAAGAAAAGTTTTCATCTGGTCTCAGCCATGTTTCTCTGAGACACAGTACATTAAGAGAACAAGCAGAGATTAATTCGTTCACAAGAGCTGCTTTACAGTTCAAGGATCTAATATTTAGTAGTCCAATTTTGAGAGAAGAATATTTATTTATAGATGGATTGATTCTGTTAGTGTTAATGCAAATCAAGTTTTTGTGATGTACTCTGCGATTTTTCTTTCTTAATTTAAATTCGGGGAACAGACACAATCTCTATACGGTTTGACCTAATCAACGTCTTATCAAAGCTGAATGTCAGTAATTTAGATACCATAAAGCCTTTAATAAATGCGAATCGGAGAAAAAACTGGCCATTGCATTTTACTTATCAAATCTTCATCAGAGTCAGACAATTCACAATGAATGTCTCATTTAAAAGTTTCCAACAGATGTACCTCATAATTAGTCAATTAACAATTACCAAACAAAACATTAATATGAAACAACCAATTATGAAAGTCACACACAAGTTAACCGTTCACAAGAACACTTAACAAAATTATACTCTGAAAAATAATTTACAAAAAACATGAAAAATTAAGTTCCTCATTGAGACCGAATTTTTTCAACCGTATGAAGCGTATAAATCCAAAATGCCTCTCTCTTAACAAACGATTGACAATGTCACCTCCCTCGAAGATGGGTAGATTTTCTCAATTCCCCAAAACCGCATATCAAGAACAGAACCGTGATTAGCTTGCACATAATGGCGTGCAATAAGCGTAATCAAGGTTTTTAGTTCGAATCGCTGTTTTATGTTCTAAATGAATTTTCAATTGGCGTTTAAAATGACCCACATTAGACTAAACCACATTGGACATATAGTATATAAACCACATGGGTTGTATCAAATTGATAAAAGATTTTATTTTTGTATTTTTTTAGGCGTGGATGAGTAAACTCTTTTAGTTTAGAAGAATTTGAGCATTGAACACAATGACCACATGGATAAAAACCATGAGGTTGACTAGGTAACCATGGTTTTTATTAAAGGTCTTTGAATCTCAATGAACAAATTCGATCTCTTAAATTTACTCATCCAAATGAAAAAAAAATACAAAATTAAAACTCATTTGCTGTAAAAACCATGTGGTTTATATTTAAAGTATCCTCCAATGTTTTAAAATAAACGTTCTTGATTTTACCAGCCAATGGTGAAAACTCAGTAGAAAAACAAATTATGTGCAACTGACTTGGAGCCTTGGCTTTTGGGGAATTGAGAAAATCTAATTTGGGGGATTGAATTAAGAGTGTTCTTCGATTTGACCGTGCTGCTCTCTGATAGGCGAAGAGGATTTGCGTCATAGGGTATCCCGCATTTTGAAATGTTCAATTAATTCACTATGTTTTTGTAAATTATTCTTCATCAGTACTTTTGTTATTCCCTTGTGAATTCGCTAAAAAATTGCCCAATTGGAATATTACTAATTAAATGTTTGGGATAATTGTTCAGTGACTAATTTTGAGGTCAGATCTGTTGGAAACTTTTAAAAAAATGAGACATTCATTGTGAATTTTCTGACACTGATGAAGATCAGAAAACGCCGAAACTGGTAATCATCCCAAACATTTAATTAGTAATATTCAATTGGGCAATTTTTATGTTTTCAATGGTTAAATTTTTTTGCATCCGAAAGTGCTCCAGTTTTTTCTCCTTTTCCATGAAATTTTTGTCCGAGACAGAGAAGCACCGGATCTTAGCCTTCACTAGCTGATGCGCGAGGATCCTTCATTCACAATTTGTCAGTAATTTAGATTTAGCTCTCGGCAGTCAACTACAATAATTTAAGTCGTAGGCCAGATTTCTTGACAGAAGGGCAGTGCCCTCTCGAGATGGGTGAACACCGTCCCTCCTCAAAAGACCAGGTCTCCGCTGGAAAGCTCGCCAATTATCCACGAAACCGATGTTATTATCTGCGCACCACTTACTCAACCAGCGATTTGGTGAGTCTGTACATTTCATCACTACATCGGGTCGGGTACGGACCAGAGAAAGTCACTGACCGTGACATCTTTAGAGCTTGGGTGCAGGCCGACTTAAAACTGCTCTTTGTGATCTCCGATTGTCATAATCGAATATCATTTGTACCGGCGTGGATAATAATTTTGGAGAACTTGCGTTTGCCCTGATCGAGTAATTTCAGATTCGCCTCGATGTCAGTCACGCGAGCGCCAGGAACACAGTTCACTTTGGTAGCCAGTTTAAATACCCTTACATCTCTAACTATGGAATCCCTGATAATTAGTGGCTTTCCCAGTACTCGTTCGTCTGGCTGTAATTCTTCGAGGGGAGCAAATGAATTTAACGGTATAACGGGAGAGGGACTGGATGGCTGTGCAAGTTTCTTTCCCCTACGTTTACCTCGGAACTGTTACAAATACATCACGCTGTGAAGAAGCCGCTGCAGCAGGTAAGGAACGGGAAACAGAAAGAGAACTAACATTAACACTAGTTTCAGGCTGGTCCGAGAAAGAATCAATTAACTCCTCATTCGACCTAATGTTCTGCAGCGTTTCAATGCGAGCTTCCAGCTGTAAAAGCAGTTCAGCTAAGCTAGCGTATGAGATCCATTTCTTGCAAATAAAAGTGCCGCTAAGCGCAGAGGAGTCGTAACAAAACATACTACATTCAGAGCACAAGACGGGAAAAGAGGTCGGTGAACAAGGGGACGCAATCATGGTCGGTAAAGGGGACCTCGGATGCTATATTTCCAAGGTTATATTTTGATCTTGGACTCCTCTAGAGTACTCCTGATCGTTCAAAGCCCAAACAGGGTCCTTATTTAGCTCATACTGCCATCCTCAAAAAACCCCATTTGTAGTCCATTGTAGTCTCTGCCTGAAACGCCTCGTTGGGGGTGGCTCTTCCGCTATGGCCCCCACTCCCCATGTGCCCACTTTCTTCTGACTGGCCAGCGCTGTGGAGGGCGGAGTTGGGCGGGACGAGGCTGCAGAACGCAGTTTTCCGGGTCTGGCTCGCCAGAGTGAAACGCGAGACACGCCTGCAATCTGATAAGGAAGCGGCGGGGAAAATTCCAAATCTAACCTGATACTTGAAAATAGATCTAATGAAATGAACTTGTTCTAACAAACGCAGCGGCCGAAGTGGAGGACACAGTGCGAAAATCTGGCAGCTCAAGCTCAAATTTGCTACCGGCTACAGTTTGCTACAGCGACAGTGGTGAGTGTAACGGTTTTTTTTTTGTTTTTTTTTTTACTTCTTAGCCCGGATGCAGGGAAAGCTAGAATCCACCCCACACAGACACATTTGTAGAACGGGTCGACATGCCCAAGTGTAGACTGGAGATAGTAGAAATCCGGTGGGTCTGAGTTTAGAGGGAAACATGGACAGTGAGGAGCAGCTAAAAGTGAACCAACAGCTTATGGACTGCTTCGGTGTGTATTAGGACCTGCTGGTTCGTGTGCATCGCTGTGGTGTGTTGTTAGCGTGGAGAAATGAACAGCTTCCGCGCTGGTATATGACGGAGGGGCGAAAGCTCCAGGCTAAACGGCCTTTTCTGAAATTGCCTGTGGTAATTATTTACTTATTGCTTCGTAATGACCAGCTTTTCCTCGCGGAAAAAGGGCGCATTATGGGTAGCGTGCGAGAGCTAGATAGAGCTCCGGTTATGTCATGAGCATAATACAGGTTTTACAGACAGTAAGTTCCGTCTGCGTGAACCATTGCTTATGTGGAGCTAGCGAATCGATCACTTTTACAGGAAAATATTTAATATTCAATTGATGGCAATGCAAAGAAATCGTTTGTTATACCGGACACGTTATAGCCTGTGCGCCTCCCTATTGCTTTCACCGGTAGCATCAGAGAGCTTGCCCAGACATTGGAGAGGTATCAGGCCGACCCCGGTCATGGATAAGTAAAGCGATCGTTTCATAAGCACCCAAAAACGCACCCCATGCTCTGCAAAATAGTCTGGTCTAACTGCAGCCCAACTCGGCAGACACATACAGCACCTCTCCGTTTAGCTTCAACTGTAGTGGCTACTATCAGGCAACGTTATGATGAAACTGTCACATTGATGCTTACCGAAGTAACACAAGCATACCGATCATAATTGCTGCATATAAGTTAACCAGAAGCATTTTTAATTTGCAGAGCACGCAAACTAACATGCAGTAGCTGATAAGCGGTCATGACTTTGAATGTAATCTGTCCTGCGAAAAATTCATTTGGTGTCTGATGTGAAAGCAGCTTTATGGATAGTACGCTAGAGAGAGCTCGGTTATGTTATGAACATAATACAGGTTTTGCAGACTGTAAGTTCCGTTAGCGCGGACAAGTTGCTTATGTGGAGCTAGCGAATTGATCACTTCTACAGGAAAAAATTACCTATTTAATCTCCGCCTTTTTTTTTTTTGGCTTTTTTTTATTAGCCACAACAATTTCTAAAGGGGATGAAATTATCTCAAGGTAGTGCAGAGAAATTATTTGTAAACCGGTAGAGCTTCTGCGTTTCGCATTGCTTTCATGGTAGCACCAGAGAGCTTGCTCAGACATTTGTGAAGCATCCGGCTGATCCCGGTCATGGATAAGTGAAGCGATCACTAACTGTAGTGGCTACCATCGGGCAACGTTATGATGAAACTGTCACATTGATGCTTACCGAAGTAACACAAGCATACCGATCAGAATTGCTGCATCTAAGTTAACCAGGAGCAT
Source organism: Gymnothorax javanicus (assembly GCA_029692085.1). Taxonomy (NCBI): domain Eukaryota; kingdom Metazoa; phylum Chordata; class Actinopteri; order Anguilliformes; family Muraenidae; genus Gymnothorax; species Gymnothorax javanicus. Next base: position 12,388 of record JAFJMP010000109.1, on the reverse strand, counting down.
TTTTAATTAGCACGACCGCAAAACTAACATGCAGTAGCTGGTAACCGAGCGGTCATAACCACAGAGACAAACCCTTGCAATACAGGTTTTACAGACAGCAAGTTCTGTTACTGTGAACAGTTGTACCAAGCATCCAAATTAGAAACAAGTATTAAAAGTTAGCTTCAAATGAGGTTTATGTTCACACACCTTCTGTAGAATTTCCCCTGATATTACTCTTGCATATTTAGGACACAAATATTAGCAACCGTAACTTGGCTATGTTAGCCGCTGTGCTACAGCCACAATCAACTGGCTATCACGTCAGGTTGGCTTATGCAGTAAAAGCAACTTACAGCTTCTGTGTCTGTGAGTCACGGACAGTCGCGACCGATACAGGCTTTATCTTCAGATATTTTACAAAGCCTGTGTTTGAGGCCAGTTGTTAGTGCTAACTATCGCTAGTGGTCCTGCTAGCCACCCATAACACGTTAGCTTCACTTACATTATTTGCTGTTATATGGTTACCTACAGCTTGTGGCTCCGAGCGCTTGATCGATGCAGCTGCTTCAGGTTTGAGAAGCAGCTGAAACGCTTATCTTGTGTCGAATTATCCTTTATTGACAAAGCTGTCTTTGGTGAAATGCTGAGCACAAACGGCTAACGTTCCCTTTGGCGTGGCTGTTTGCTGCCAGCAAACAAAAAAGCTACCCACTGATTTCTGGTGGCATCATTTTTCGAAGAGAAATATTTGTTTTTCTTCGCGTCCAAAAGTAAACGGACAAGTAGCTTTGGGAGAGATACTAAGAAAATTGCACCTCAAATGATCTGCGGTTCTTCTTTTGTATTTCCAAAGGTGTCGACGCTACTAAGGCATAGTATGATCTGCCGTTGTTAGTGCCTGCTAGAATTGTTTCCGGTGTGGGCAGGTCCAGCACAGTGGTTGGCTCTGGCTAGGTCTGTACTAATTGGACGGCACAACCTGACGTCAGGTTTTGCCCAGATCTCGTGAAGATCTCGGGAGGAGCTGTTCAGAGAGGAAATCATGCTCACGAAATCACGTTCTTGAATTATGGCAAAACCCCTGTATCTTATGTTTAGAAACTTTTCAGAGGTTGAGCATGGACAACCAACATTATAACATTACTAATATGTATTATAAGAAGGATCAGCATCCGAGGTCCCCTTTAACTTACTGTAATAAACCTGCTGTACTAACGGCCAGGCACACTCAGGATATTTATTTTTGGGTATGACCCTAACCGCAGGCAGACCCAGAGGAACCAAAACGCATCAGACCACCACTAAGAAATCAGATGCAACTTTATTTCATGATACATACTGTATATAAAAGACAAACATATGCCGGATCCGTAACGATAACTTGAATAAGGGACACAGGAAGCTACGGGAATACCGTCCCACAAATGTGCAACACAGCAAATCAATCAATAGTTATGGCAATACCTCAGCACTAAAAGAAGTAGTTTTCAATGGGATCGCTAAACCACTACAGAACAACCCACTCAAGTGCATGAACACAGCAAATATATTCCCAGCCCCTTTTCCCAATTATTGCACAGGCCCGACTATCTAAAAAGACACACCCACTCAACACACGCACACTCACACAAATGCGCACAAAATGTCAGTTGATTAAAAAGGGAACTTCCCTGCTTTCCCCCCCAAGACCCAGCCCTAGGGTCTAATGCCAGTCTGCAGTGAACAGTCCATTTGACACAGCCCAAGTTCACGTGATCCCAGAAGTCAGTTCAGTGTCTTTAGTTTGACCAACCACAGGCACGACAGCGCAGTTCATCTACAATACTCTGGGACATGCTCGTCCCAACGGCGGTCCTAATAAATATGCACCAGACTTATGCTAAATTCCCCCCACTAAACTATCTTCACCGGCGGCGACCCTAGTGACCACGACCGGTACAATTCGAACCCCAAAAGTCCGACCGCTTCACCCGGCGTTCTCTCGTGCACTGGTGTCCGCTCCTCCCTTGATTTCCACCTGCAGGCTCCTATATAGATTCTCACAGGTGGACGCAATAATTATCCTGAGCACCGCCCATCCATTCACCACATTACGTTAGTAGGATGCCAGCGTAGCCCAAGTCTAAGGTTCACCTCAAGGGCGTCTTGCAGAAGTCCAGGCCGTCGAAAAGCGCAAAATTGCGATTGTATTCCGTCAAAGGCAGAAAAACACTCAGATTTGGTTTACAAGTTTCAAAAAAACCTAACGTAATATTAACAGGAAAATAGGATAGAAACGCTCAACACTACAGGTGCTACCGAAGACGCATTGGACACGTGCCAACGATACGACAACAGTCTGCAATGGTGCACACCGGTTTCCTAACCATAAAGTGACTCAAGATATCTAACTACACAACTGCTGTCTCAGTCACCATGCATGATCTCAGACTGTTAATACCAATTAATTACATTTAAACTTATGTTACAATTTCATTCAGTTCACTTTACCTTCACTAAATGCATAGCCATGAAATAATTCAAAGCTTGCCAATGAGCGAGACCAAGCGCAGATCAGCAGAAGATGCCTCCAAGGCTTTTAATGAGCTGAAAACACCAAGGACAACTTGTGACAGGCGCACAGACTGGAACAGTGGTCAGAAAGTCCAGTTCAGGCTATCAGCAAACAACGTCAGAAACGGCGATTCTACACTGTCTGCATCAACAGTTCAGGGTCAGATGTTCAGTGGTCAAGATGATTTGCAACACCTGCAGAATAAGGCATCCTCTGGTGCCTGTGCGGGAGTGGGGTCCTTCTCTGCTCTGGAGGTATCTAGAGAACAGGGAGAGCCTGTACCTATCAAATTGCACTAGTTGCATCAGTTATACTACTTCTACCTAGATAACTGAAGATGGAGAGCACTAGGACTCGAGATAGAGAGCTGACTAGGAAACTTCAGTCAGGCAGAACAATCTAGCAACTATTTACACCGACTTGGTGACTTATATAAACATGACATTAATCAGTGGGATACGGAATGCGGAAGGAAACGAGAATGGCAGGGGGTAGATCGAGTAGTTCTATCAGCTAGAGTGATTGGTCTAATTTATGCAAATTAACTGATGAGTCAGCCGAATGTGTGTAAGCACTTAGGAGTGAACAGTGTCTTTGGACATACTTTGGGAACAATTTTTGGAGCATACTCAGCATTCACCAAAATGGACCCAATATTTTTGGAGCTAATTAAACACATTTTCAGCTAATTTTCGGTAATAACACCATGCCCTGGCCCTAACTCGTGGTGTATTGTGATTCACAATTCACGAGGTATTCTAGACAAAGCAGTGCATCTCCTTCTGCCTCTGTAACCTGCCTATTGAGACATAGAGTAAGCTGAGCTGTTGCTGGATAATTATTCCTCTTTTTCAGCAGCTTTGCTGAAGAAACACACAGGGCTGTGGAAACACATCAGGTGTCAGAATACCAGACCATACCCAACCACTCCATCCACTGCAAAGTAGTCAGAAGTCATCAATCACGATTTCATGGACGGTCAAAGAAAGTTCAAGGACATTTACATCCAACATCAGACCATCTTCAGAACTGAGCTACTCCATCCACTGAGAAATGCTTCAAGATGTGGCTGAAATCTTCAGAGGCAGTTTACACCCTGTGTTTAGATTTTCCATTTGTTCACATTTGTCTAATATTCAATTGAAGTGATATTGAAGTGGGATTGAATAATAAAGTCACAAATGTCCTACCCATAATATGGAACAAAAAAAGTTGCTTCAACCAAAAAAAAATATTTTCAATCAAATAATGACTCACTTCAATCAAAAAAAAAAACCTTTTCCATCAAAGAAAAACAGCGTTCAGATGCAATTTTTTTGGGTCTCAATTTTATTTTTGCTTTCAAACACTTCTTTCTTTGATTGAAAAGGGTTTTTTTAATTGAAGTTCAGTTTTTTAATTGAAAGTATGTTTTCTGGTTGAAGCAACTGTTTTGTTTTGGTTGAATAGCTAATAAAGACACAAATGTACCTTCATAGTCAGCAGCCCCCCAGAAACGAGGAGCATGTAAGCCTGTCGGTGAGATAATATGAAACGCTACGTTAGCCCTCATCGTGAAAGTCTGATTATGACAGTTTAAAAGTTAATCTTGCATTTTCTTAATAAATCGATGTCTATACAACATTATCTATATCTGTCTAACTTTTAACCTGGTGGCAGAGTGTAATGACAGCCAGTACGTTACAAACTTATGCTTCCGCTAGCAACTTGCTACCACGGTGCTCGAATGCCAGCTCAGTGCTTCCTATAGGCAAAAATGAACGAACCAATGTTTTTGAACGACTCTTTAGTGTCCGAAATGTACCGGATCAGCCTGTCAAATGTCCGAGTGCTGAAGGGAATCCCCGACTTCTCCCACCAGTAGAATCGCGCACCCGAACTGCTCACAGGCTGCAACGGTAATGTCAACGGATGTTTTGTGGAGTTTCTAGCAAAAAAAAGAAATTAGGATAATTTTTCCAAACTCTCCAGTGGCCATAAAGTTGCGCCAGGTGTAAAACAACTGAGTCCGTTCGAGACATCTAATGGTGAGTAATTGATATAAAAATTATAGTTTTTGGGTGGAATGTATGTCCCTATAAGTTTAATGTCAGATCGTGAGGAAATGTGTTAATTACATGAACGTAGTATCGCAATTATGTTTTACGGTGATATGGTGATATAACTTATGTAGCTGCAGGGAGGGACATATACATGTGCATTCTGTTTATTGTATTTTATTTATTTAGTTTTCTCTTTTAACCCAGTTCTCACGGGTTGGTCTGTCTTTGGAATAAACCCCGTTTTTTAACCATGACCTCGTGCCTCGGATCTAGCTACAACTGGAGGGAGCTACAAAACTGTATCCAACTCGTTATTACTTGTCCGTCAGTGCATAATCAATGTCAGGAGATAACATCTGTGATGGTGATACAATGATGGATAGCCTACAGTGATGGATACAGTAGCAGATTTTAAACATTTTTAAAATTGTCTCAGAATTCAATAATGAGTCATTACACCCATCTATGAATGGCCTATAGACCCGCCCACCCCGTGCAGATTCGGTCCCCCTCAGTGTCAAACTGCTTATTACGCGCCTGCTGATGTTTGTTCGTTGGCACTCTTAATGAGACAGAGCTCAAGAAATGAGAGGGTTTTTAACTAGCGTCACAACTCCAGCCGTTCTCATTGATGAACTGGCTTTAAGCGACAGACAACAAATGTGAAAATATCTGGTAATTAATGTGTAAATATTCCATAACGTCGAAATGCCGTTTCATAAATCTAACATTAGATCGACGCATGCGTTAATCGCAGTGTCTACGTGTCCGAAAGTCGGACAGGGTTTTAACCCTCTGTTAACCAAGTACCTTTCCAACTGTGTAAAAATCATTTCCCTAGGCAAGTATGTTGATAATGGGCCAATATTTGGAAAAATAGTTTAAAAAAATTCGACCCTTTGGCCCACCTTTCCAATAATGCAAATGGAAAAATTACAGTGACGGACCATTCAAGTTATTCTCAAATGTTTATTTGGCAATAAGAAACAAAACCAGCAGGGTGTCCAGGCTGTTAACCCTTCCACTTTATGTAGCAGATATGCTACGGTGGTTAATAGAGGGTTTTAATATAACTCCGTGTCCGACTGTCGATTATTGTTTTTAATTTCTTAAAATTTACTGAATCTTTTTGATATTAAATGTGAATGTTTTCATCAGAGGGCTCAGTTCTTCAAGATGAGTACCGAGAATTTCAATCAATGTTTCTGTTTAAGCCCTGCTGACTAAAGTGAGTCGACATTGGCGCGGGACTTTGTGCATGTATGACGAATTTAGCGACTGTCGAACAAAGATCCTAAAATACTCCGTGTCCGAAAGTCATATAAGTTTTAATTTTTCGAGTATTCCAACAATTATTAGACGTACAAACTTGGCCATGTTTGTGTTCGACCTTCACAAAATGCAAATTGACAGCTATCGACTTTTCTTGGTCTTTTTATTCGTCTGTTTTCTTTACATTACAGGTTCTTAGCAGACGCTCTTATCCAGACCGACGTACAAAAGTGCACAAGATCAGTACAAAAGTGCGGAGCTCCTAGGAGACAAGTACAAGTGCTAACAGTAAGTGACAGAGCACTTTCCGTTGTTACAGATCTAAACCAATAAGCAATCACAAAAAATACTAATAAGACCGAGTAAAACGACAACAGACTCAAAGGGCAACAAATCAAGTAAACAACTCAACTAAAATAGTGTAAAAAACTCAAGTAGACCGGCAACAAAGCCGAGAGGAGGACAACAGAATTAAGTGCAACAAAAGGGCAACAAAGTCAAGTGCAACAAGGGGCAACAAAGTCAGGGGCAACAAAATCAATGCAACGAAAGGGCAACAAAGTCAAGGGCAAGAAAAGGGCAAAGTCAAGTGGAACAAAAGGGCAACAAAATCAAGTAAACAGACAACAAAATCAGTGCAACAAAAATGAGGGGCAACCAAATCAAGCGGTAACAAAATCAGGAAAAAAGGGGAACAAAATTAAGTGCAACAAGATCATGTAAAGTGCAACAAATCGAGGGATGTAGGGACAGGATTCAGGGCAGTGGAGTAGGGGGAAGGTGGAGTCTGAAGAGGTGGGTTTTCAGGCGGCACTTGAAGGAGCTCAAGGATTCTGCTGTTCGGACCTCGATAGGTAGATCATTCCACCAACGAGGTACCAGGACAGACAGCAGCCTTGAGTGGGAAGGGCAGGAGCGGAGAGGGGGAGGGGCCAGGTGACCAGAAGTAGCAGACCGGAGTGCTCTGGCAGGGGTGTAAGGTCTGAACAGTTTCTGGATGTATGCTGGGGTTGTTCCGTTGACTCCCTGGTAGGCTAGCACCAATGACTTGAATTTTATGCAAGCGGCAACAGGGAGCCAGTGGAGCCTTGTGAGCAGGGGGGTGACGTGGGAGTGTCTCAGGAGGTTGTGAACCAGGCGAGCTGCAGCGTTCTGGATGAGCTGCTGGGGTCTGATGGCAGATGCAGGGACGCCGGCGAGGAGGGAGTTGCAGTAGTCCAGGCGGGAGAGGATCAGCGCTTGGACTAGGAGCTGCGTTGAGTAGCTGGTGAAGAAGGGCCGGATTCTACGGATGTTGTACAGGAATAACCTGCAGGTCCGAGTCACTGCTGCGATGTTCACAGCAGAGGAGAGCCTGTCGTCCAACAGGACCCTGAGGTTCTTCACACTTAACGAGGGGGAGATGGTGGTATCCCCCAGGGTGATGGTGAGGTCCAGAAGAGGGGAGGATGGAGCAGGGATGTAGATCATCTCCGTCTTGGTTGGGTTGAGCTTCAGGTGATGGTTGTCCATCCAGCTCTGGATGTCTTGTAGGCAGGCGGAGATGCGGGTGGAGACCTGGACATCAGGGGGAAAAGAGAGAAAAAGTTGAGTGTCATCAGCATAAAAGTGATATGAAAGACCATGAGCAGAAATGACAGGACCGAGAGACTGGAGATAAAGAGAAAAGAGGAGCGGACCAAGAACTGAGCCTTGGGGGACGCCTGTGGTAAGGGGGCGGGGTGTTGATACTTCACCAGCCCAGGCAACCTGGTAGGAGCGACCGGAGAGGTACGACTTCAACCAGATGAGGGCTGTACCACAGATACCCAGTGCAGACAGGGAAGAGAGGAGGATGGAGTGGTCGACAGTGTCAAATGCGGCAGAGAGGTCGAGGAGGATCAGAATGAATGAGAGGGAGGCGGCGCGTGCAGTGTGAAGCACCTCACTGACGGACATGAGCGCAGTCTCCGTGGAGTGGGCAGCTCTGAACCCCGACTGGTGAGGGTCCAGGAGGTTATTATCTGCAAGAAAAGAGGAGAATTGGTTAGCAACAGCACGTTCAAGGGTTTTTGATAGGAAGGGGAGGAGGGAGACTGGGCGGAAGTTCTGAATGACTGAGGGGTCAAGGGAGGGTTTTTTCAGGAGAGGGGTAATGGTAGCCTGTTTGAAAGGAGCAGGAAAGCATCCATAGCACAAAGAAGAGTTAATAAGGGAGGTGACAAAAGGGAGGATGTTGGGTGTGATAGCCTGGAGGAGGGGTGAGGGGATAGGGTCGAGAGCACATGTGGTAGTACGGTGAGAGAGGAGCAGCCGGGAGACATCAGAAGGTGAGAGGGGGGAGAAAGCAGAGAGGAGATGGGAGGGGGCAGCGGGGGAGGGGAGAGGGGAGTGAGGGAGGAGAAGGAGTTGCGGATGGACACGATCTTATCCTCGAAGAAGGCTGCAAAGTCCTCTGCTGTGATGGAGGTTGCAGGTGTTACAGGCGGAGAGCTGAGGAGAGAAGAGACGACAGAAAACAATTGGTGAGGGTTAGAGATTGAGTTCTGGATTTTAGAATGGTAAAATTTAATTTTAGCAGAGACAATTGAAGAGGAAAATTCAGCTAGGAGGGACTGGTAGTGGGACAGGTCTGCTGGGGCCCTGGATTTCCTCCATTTCCTCTCTGCTGCTCGGAGGCTTTTCCTGCTGGAGCGGAGAGTTTCTGACATCCAGGGGCTGGGTGGGGATGATCTGGCTGGCCTGGAAACAAGAGGAGAGAGAGCGTTAAGTGAGGATGAGATGGAGGAGAAGAGAGAGGAGGCAGCAGATTCAGTGGGGAGATCAGAGAAGGATTCAAGGGAAGGGAGGGAAGCAGTGACATGGGAAGTGAGAGAGGAGGGGGATAAAGAGCGGAGGTCACGGCAAAGTGTAACAGAGGGGGCTACAGAGGGGGGAGAGAGAGGGAGAGGGAGGGAGAAGGAGATGAAGTGGTGATCAGACAGGTGGAGAGGGGTTACAGTGGGATCAGAGGAGGAGCAGTTACGAAGGAGGACCAAGTCGAGGAGATTGCCATCTTTGTGAGTTGGGGGTGAGGGCAAGAGGGAAAGGCCAACAGAGTGGAGGATGGGAAGAAAGGCGGCAGACTGAGACGCCTCAAGGTGGAGGTTGAAGTCTCCCAGGAGAATCAGCGGGGTGTCGTCCTTGGGGAAGGTGCTGAGTAGGACGTCCAGCTCGTCGAAGAGACATCCTACGGGGCCTGGGGGACGATACACAACAATGATAAACAGATTAGTTGGAGAGGATATGGAGACAGAATGAAATTCAAAGGAAGAGATAGAAAGGTGAGAGAGAGGAAGAGGAGAAAATTTCCAGATAGGAGAGATTAACAAACCGGACCCACCACCTTGCCCGGATGGCCGGGGGGTGTGGGAGAAGGAGAAGGAGGTGGAGAGAGCCGTCGGCGTTGTGGTGTTGTCTGGAGAGATCCACGTCTCCGTCAACGCAAGGAAGTCGAGGGACTGGAGGGAGGCATAGGCACAGATGAACTCAGCCTTCCGGGCGGCAGACTGGCAGCTCCAGAGTCCAGCGGCAACTCGGAAGTTGCTGGCGGAGGTGAAGGAGGGGTAGATCAGGTTGGCGGGGCAGCGGTGACGAGGGCGGCCCCGGCGGTAGAATCGCCTCCTGAGGGAAAGAGAACAGACAGGGACGGGAAGAATGCACATCCTCAGCTGGGGATGGGAAAAGATTTGGACTAAATGGGAGGGAGCGACGCAATCGCTCGACGCAGTGCTTAAAAGGCTCGCTAATTTCTATGCAAAACAGCTGATCGCCCCTATGATACCAAAGATAAGCTGATTAAGTATCCTGCGGCAACAACAGCGACAACAACAAAAACGTGAATTAAGTCACAAGTACTGTTAGAAAGGAAACCACTGAAACTTAGCCTGTTCTAGGAGGAGTCTGGAGCGAGCTTCTGCAACCGCCGAATGCACTTCTTCCACTGAAACTTAGCGTGCTCTAGGAGGAGTCTGGAACAAGCTTCTGCAACCGCCGAATGCACTTCTTCCACTGAAACTTAGCCTGCTCTAGGAGGAGTCTGGAACGAGCTTCTGCAACCGCCCGAATGCACTTCTTCCACTGAAACTTAGCGTGCTCTCTGGGAGGAGTCTGGAACGAGCTTCTGCAACTGCCAAATGCACTTCTTCCACTGAAACTTAGCCTGCTCTAGGAGGAGTCTGGAACGAGCTTCTGCAACTGCCGAATGCACTTCTTCCACTGAAACTTAGCCTGCTCTAGGAGGAGTCTGGAACGAGCTTCTGCAACTGCCGAATGCACTTCTTCCACTGAAACTTAGCCTGCTCTAGGAGGAGTCTGGAGTGAGCTTCTGCAACCGCCGAATGCACTTCTTCCACTGAAACTTAGCCTGCTCTAGGAGGAGTCTGGAACGAGCTTCTGCAACCGCCGAATGCACTTCTTCCGTTGAAGATAGACAACAGTCTTTATTCGGTCTCTCTTTTGAAAATTAGTCAGATGGATCGAACAGATTCACGCTTTATTTCCGCACCAGAGATAAAATAGTGCTTGTAGTCAGTGAGCAAATCAATTCCATGACCATTTTGGCCGAGTTTCCCAGATTCATTTAAGAAGATCTTAGCGCTAAGAGCTTCTTTAGATCCTTCTTCAGGCTCCAGTAAGAAGCAAACGCGTTTCCCAGATTCCTTCTCAGCCTAAGATGATCTTTTGTTAAGAAGAATTTGAAAGAAGGGTCTGGAGCGCTCTTAACACCCTTCTTAGCGACGAAACACTGCAGATACAGCCGCGTCAGGCAAATCAATGTGACACTTAGCAAGGAGATATTAGATAGATAGTTTATTATAAAAGACAGAATATAGCAGCCAGGAGGCTGAATTGAGTCTGGTTAATAACAAAGGGAAAATAATCAAATAAAAACAATATACAATATTTACATATTACAAATATTAAAATACTTGCTAATGCTATTAAAAAGTATAAAATCTAAAATTCTACAAGTATGATTTGGAAGCGTAATAATTGATAAAACTTGCTTGTTCTCTTTGTCTTAGTGATAACATTAAATTTACGCGCCCTTCTAAGATTATAGTTTTTAATGGCAATAGGCGGCAAGAGTTTGTGCAGTCGATGATTTTCGTCTTGCATAATTGCTTCGAACAAAAAGGTGCATATCTCATCATGATGTTGTTCTAGTGATACTTGGTTAACTTGATCAAGAGCGTCATAGTAACTTACGCCGGGTACTATAATTGAAAGTGCTCTTTTCTGGATACGCTCTAAGTCTGACATTAAATACTTTGGTAACGATATGGAATACTGGGGCAGCATAATCCAGTACTGCTCTAATACAACTTTTATGAAAAGTAAGTAGTCATCCACAGGGACGCCCGCCCTCATCAACTGTAAGAGAATATATACAATTCAATTAGCTTTATTGGCATGACTGTATTATATACAATATTGCCAAAGCATTTTTGGACAGACAGGTAACAAAACAGTGAGTGATGATATGCATAAATAATACAAACAATAATAAGTAATTAATAAGTAAATATTGAAATCAATAAAATGGATTTCATAGTGACAATATTCATATCTAATATTTTTACAAGCATTTCTATATGTGCATATTAATTTCCTATTTACAGTATATCCTATGCATGTATTTGTCTGTGTGGGTGTGTGTGTGTGTGTGTGTGTGTGAATGCTTGCGTGTGTGTGTGTGTGTGTGTGTGTGTGTGAATGCATATGTGTGTGTGTGTGTGTGTGTGTGTGTGTGTGTGAATGAATCGTGTGTTTGTAATTATTATATTGTGGGGACTTTGACCTGAATACACACCAACATAATGGGGACATGAGTTGTTGTGGGGACCTGAAATCGAGTCCCCACAAAATTGGCCAATGGGAATACGTTCAGATGATGACGCAGAGTCCCCCCTTGAAATATCTCAGAAGTCCCCAACATGAACGTTCAGCAGAAAAAACTGTGTAAGTGTGTATGGGGCCACCTGCCTCACCGAGTGTGCACTCCCTCTCCGGTCAACAAAGGTATTACATTCAAGGATACACACTTGGTCACGTGTTCTATGACTGTGCAATCTGATTGGTCAATTATTAACCAATTAGCAATACAATTTCCTCCGGAAGTCTATTTTCTCAATAATTCACGTGTAATCGACCCTGGCGTTCTAGTTTCCGTTCATATTATTTGACAGATCAAAAAAGTAATTTGCTCTAAAAAAAACCTATGGAAAATATGAGAAGAAGGAGAATAAACCCCACTGACGATGCAGTCCATTACATCATTAATCGCAAAGACAAAACGGGAAAACTCGAAGTTCGGTACATCAGTTCTTCCAAAGGTCAGTGCTATGGCTAGTTGCATTAATCCAATTATTTCCTATTGATTTAACTTAAAGTACTGGCCAACATGTTGTTTTTTTTAATGCATCGATGCTCCAAAAAGGCAGGGGATTGTTTGCCACGGCTTCTTTCGAGAAAAACGATTTCGTCGTGGAATATCGAGGGGAATTAATCAACTGTG
>JAFJMP010000108.1:0-68214 GCA_029692085.1 Gymnothorax javanicus | reverse complement strand
CTGCTGGGCTTTGGAGCACCAGTCACGCTGCTGGGCTTTGGGCGCCAGTCATGCTGCTGGACTCTTGGCGCCAGTCACGCTGCTGGACTCTTGGCGCCAGTCACGCTGCTGGGCTTTGGAGCACCAGTCACGCTGCTGGACTCTTGGCGCCAGTCACGCTGCTGCTTTGCACCAGGCTGCTGGACTCTTGGCGCCAGTCACGCTGCTGGGCTCGCGCCAGTCACGCTGCTGGAGCAGCGCCAGTCACGCTGCTGGACTCTTGAGCACCAGTCACGCTGCTGGGCTTTGCTGGCTGCTGGGCTTGGAGCACCAGTCACGCTGCTGGACTCTTGAGCGCCAGTCACGCTGCTGGGCTTTGGAGCACCAGTCACGCTGCTGGGCTTTGGAGCGCCAGTCACGCTGCTGGACTCTTGAGCACCAGTCACGCTGCTGGACTTTTGGCGCCAGTCACGCTGCTGGGCTTTGGCGCCAGTCACGCTGCTGGACTCTTGGCGCCAGTCACGCTGCTGGGCTTTGGAGCACCTGCCAGTCACGCTTGCTGGTCACGCTGCTTTGGAGCACCAGTCACGCTGCTGGGCTTTGGAGCGCCAGTCACGCTGCTGGGCTTTGGAGCGCCAGTCACGCTGCTGGACTCTTGAGCGCCAGTCACGCTGCTGGGCTTTGGAGCGCCAGTCACGCTGCTGGGCTTTGGAGCACCAGTCATGCTGCTGGACTCTTGAGCGCCAGTCACGCTGCTGAACTCTTGAGCTCCAGTCACGCTGCTGGGCTTTGGAGCACCTGTCACGCTGCTGGGCTTTGGAGCACCAGTCACGCTGCTGGACTCTTGAGCGCCAGTCACGCTGCTGGGCTTTGGAGCGCCAGTCACGCTGCTGGACTCTTGAGCGCCAGTCACGCTGCTGGGCTTTTGGAGCGCCAATCACGCTGCTGGACTCTGGACGCCAGTCCAGTCGCTGCTGGACTCTTGAGCGCCAGTCACGCTGCTGGGCTTTGGAGCACCAGTCATGCTGCTGAACTCTTGGCGCCAGTCACGCTGCTGGGCTTTGGAGCACCAGTCACGCTGCTGGACTCTTGAGCGCCAGTCACGCTGCTGGACTCTTGAGCGCCAATCACGCTGCTGGGCTTTGGAGCGCCAGTCACGCTGCTGGACTCTTGAGCGCCAGTCACGCTGCTGGGCTTTGGAGCACCAGTCACGCTGCTGGCTTTGGAGCACCAGTCACGCTGCTGGACTCTTGAGCTCCAGTCACGCTGCTGGGCTTTGGAGCGCCAGTCATGCTGCTGAACTCTTGAGCGCCAGTCACGCTGCTGGGCTCTTGAGCGCCAGTCACGCTGCTGGGCTCTTGAGCGCCAGTCACGCTGCTGGGCTTTGGAGCGCCAGTCACGCTGCTGGACTCTTGAGCGCCAGTCACGCTGCTGGGCTTTGGAGCACCAGTCACGCTGCTGGACTCTTGAGTGCCAGTCACGCTGCTGGACTTTGGAGCGCCAGTCACGCTGCTGGGCTTTGGAGCACCAGTCACGCTGCTGGACTCTTGAGCGCCAGTCACGCTGCTGGACTTTGGAGCGCCAGTCACGCTGCTGGACTCTTGAGCGCCAGTCACGCTGCTGGACTCTTGAGCGCCAGTCACGCTGCTGGGCTTTTGAGCACCAGTCACGCTGCTGGGCTTTGGAGCACCAGTCACGCTGCTGGACTCTTGGAGCGCCAGTCACGCTGCTGGACTCTTGAGCGCCAGTCACGCTGCTGGGCTTTGAGCGCCAGTCACGCTGCTGAACTCTTGAGCGCCAGTCACGCTGCTGTGCCTGGAGCACCAGTCACGCTGCTGGACTCTTGAGCGCCAGTCTGCTGCTGGGCTTTGGAGCACCAGTCGCTGCTGCTGGACTCTTGAGCGCCAGTCACGCTGCTGGACTCTTGAGCGCCAGTCACGCTGCTGGGCTTTGGAGCACCAGTCACGCTGCTGGACTCTTGAGCGCCAGTCATGCTGCTGGGCTTTGGAGCACCAGTCACGCTGCTGGACTCTTGAGCGCCAGTCACGCTGCTGGGCTTTGGAGCGCCAGTCACGCTGCTGGGCTCTGGGCGCCAGTCACGCTGCTGGACTCTTGAGCGCCAGTCACGCTGCTGGACTTTTGAGCACCAGTCACGCTGCTGGGCTTTGGGCGCCAGTCACGCTGCTGGGCTTTGGAGCGCCAGTCACGCTGCTGGGCTCTGGAGCGCCAGTCACGCTGCTGGACTTTGGAGCGCCAGTCACGCTGCTGGACTCTTGAGCTCCAGTCACGCTGCTGGGCTTTGGAGCGCCAGTCACGCTGCTGGACTCTTGAGCTCCAGTCACGCTGCTGGGCTTTGGGCGCCAGTCACGCTGCTGGGCTCTGGAGCGCCAGTCACGCTGCTGGACTTTGGAGCGCCAGTCACGCTGCTGGACTCTTGAGCGCCAGTCACGCTGCTGGGCTTTGGAGCGCCAGTCACGCTGCTGGACTCTTGAGCTCCAGTCATGCGCTGCTGGACTCTTGGCGCCAGTCACGCTGCTGGGCTCTGAGCACCAGTCACGCTGCTGGACTCTTGAGCGCCAGTCACGCTGCTGGGCTTTGGGCGCCAGTCACGCTGCTGGGCTCTGGAGCGCCAGTCACGCTGCTGGACTCAGGAGCGCCAGTCACGCTGCTGGACTCTTGAGCTCCAGTCACGCTGCTGGGCTCTTGGGCACCAGTCACGCTGCTGGACTCTTGAGCGCCAGTCACGCTGCTGGGCTTTGGAGCGCCAGTCACGCTGCTGGACTCTTGGCGTCCAGTCACGCTGCTGGGCTTTGGAGCGCCAGTCACGCTGCTGTAAACTCTTGCAAGCGCCAGTTTTGCTGCTGGTTTACCAACTTTGCAGGCAGCCAGTCACGCTGCTGGATCAGGATGAGCACCAAAAACTGAAGCCAATGACTGACCTAAGGCTATAGTCACTTTCTGGGCTGGAAAGAATGCGCCATTCAAAAATGCTGCTACACAATTATAGCACCAGTTTAGCTGCTATACTCTTAGAGTATGGAAAACGGTGAACACATGACTTTTGAGACTGAGTGCTGCTCAGTCTTACATGCACTTTGTGCCATATGCTGCTGAGCTGGAGCCCCAGTCACGCTGCTGGACTCTGGAGCACCAGTCACGCTGCTGGACTCTTGAGCGCCAGTCACGCTGCTGGGCTGAGCGCCAGTCACGCTGCTGGGCTTTGGAGCGCCAGTCACGCTGCTGGTCTTTGGAGCGCCAGTCACGCTGCTGGACTCTTGAGCGCCAGTCACGCTGCTGGGCTTTGGAGCGCCAGTCACGCTGCTGGACTCTTGAGCGCCAGTCACGCTGCTGGACTCTTGAGCGCCAGTCACGCTGCTGGGCTCTTGAGCTCCAGTCACGCTGCTGGGCTTTGGGCACCAGTCACGCTGCTGGACTCTTGAGCGCCAGTCACGCTGCTGGGCTTTGGAGCGCCAGTCACGCTGCTGGACTGGACTCTTGAGCGCCAGTCACGCTGCTGGACTCTTGAGCGCCAGTCACGCTGCTGGACTCTTGAGCGCCAGTCACGCTGCTGGACTTTGGAGCACCAGTCACGCTGCTGGACTCTTGAGCGCCAGTCACGCTGCTGGACTTTGGAGCGCCAGTCACGCTGCTGGACTCTTGAGCGCCAGTCACGCTGCTGGGCTCTTGGCGCCAGTCACGCTGCTGGGCTCTTGAGCGCCAGTCACGCTGCTGGACTCTTGAGCGCCAGTCACGCTGCTGGGCTTTGGAGCACCAGTCACGCTGCTGAACTCTTGAGCGCCAGTCACGCTGCTGGGCTTTTGAGCGCCAGTCACGCTGCTGGGCTTTGGAGCACCAGTCACGCTGCTGGACTCTTGAGCGCCAGTCACGCTGCTGGACTCTTGAGCGCCAGTCACGCTGCTGGGCTTTGGAGCACCAGTCACGCTGCTGGACTCTTGAGCGCCAGTCACGCTGCTGGGCTTTGGAGCACCAGTCACGCTGCTGGACTCTTGAGCGCCAGTCACGCTGCTGGACTCTGGGCGCCAGTCATGCTGCTGGCTCTGGAGCACCAGTCACGCTGCTGCTGGACTCTTGGGCGCCAGTCACGCTGCTGGACTCTTGAGCGCCAGTCACGCTGCTGGGCTTTGGCGCCAGTCACGCTGCTGGGCTATCTTGGCTGAGCTCCAGTTGGTGCTGCTGTCTTCTTGGAGCGCCAGTCACGCTGCTGGACTTTTCAGTCACGCAAGCTAAACTAAAGTGTAAGCATGGATTTTGTTGTTTTTGGTTTACCAACTGCAAAGCAGCCAAAACGCTGCTGAAAGCTATACAAATGGATCAGGCACAAAAAAACTGCTAATACAATGACTGACCTAAGGCTATAGTCACTTTGAATGGAAATGGAAAGAATGTTCCAATAAATTCAAAAATGCTGTGGATACACAATTATAGCACTGAGTTTAGATTTTATATACTGCTGGAAAAAGGTGAACACATCACTTCTGCTGGACTTTGTGAAACTCAGTCTTACATCACTTTGTGCCATGTGGCATTGAGATGGAGCCCCATTCACACTGCTGGACTCTGTAGCGCCAGTCACGCTGCTGGACTCTTGAGCGCCAGTCACGCTGCTGGACTCTTGAGCGCCAGTCACGCTGCTGGGCTTTGGAGCGCCAGTCACGCTGCTGGACTCTTGGCGCCAGTCACGCTGCTGGGCTTTGGAGCACCAGTCACGCTGCTGGACTTTGAGCGCCAGTCACGCTGCTGGACTTTGGGCGCCAGTCACGCTGCTGGGCTTTGAGCACCAGTCACGCTGCTGGACTTTTGAGCGCCAGTCACGCTGCTGGACTCTTGAGCGCCAGTCACGCTGCTGGGCTTTGGAGCGCCAGTCACGCTGCTGGACTTTTGAGCACCAGTCACGCTGCTGGACTCTTGGCGCCAGTCACGCTGCTGGACTTTGAGCGCCAGTCACGCTGCTGGGCTTTGGAGCACCAGTCGCTGCTGGGCTTTGGAGCGCCAGTCACGCTGCTGGGCTTTGGAGCACCAGTCACGCTGCTGGACTCTTGAGCGCCAGTCCAGTCGCCGCTGCTGCTGGGCTTTGGAGCACCAGTCACGCTGCTGGACTCTTGGCGCCAGTCACGCTGCTGGACTCTTGAGCGCCAGTCACGCTGCTGGACTCTTGAGCGCCAGTCACGCTGCTGGACTCTTGAGCGCCAGTCACGCTGCTGGGCTTTGGAGCACCAGTCACGCTGCTGGACTCTTGGCGCCAGTCACGCTGCTGGGCTTTGGAGCACCAGTCACGCTGCTGGACTCTTGAGCGCCAGTCACGCTGCTGGGCTTTGGAGCACCAGTCACGCTGCTGGACTCTTGAGCACCAGTCACGCTGCTGAACTCTTGAGCGCCAGTCACGCTGCTGGGCTTTGGAGCACCAGTCACGCTGCTGGACTCTGGAGCGCCAGTCACGCTGCTGGACTCTTGAGCGCCAGTCACGCTGCTGGGCTTTGGAGCACCAGTCACGCTGCTGGGCTCTGGAGCGCCAGTCACGCTGCTGGACTTTGAGCGCCAGTCACGCTGCTGGACTTTGGAGCGCCAGTCACGCTGCTGGACTCTTGAGCGCCAGTCACGCTGCTGGACTCTTGAGCGCCAGTCACGCTGCTGGACTCTTGAGCGCCAGTCACGCTGCTGGGCTTTGGAGCACCAGTCACGCTGCTGGACTCTTGAGCGCCAGTCACGCTGCTGGGCTTGGAGCGCCAGTCACGCTGCTGGGCTTTGGAGCACCAGTCACGCTGCTGGACTCTTGAGCGCCAGTCACGCTGCTGGACTTTGGAGCGCCAGTCACGCTGCTGGACTCTGGAGCGCCAGTCACGCTGCTGAACTCTTGAGCGCCAGTCACGCTGCTGGGCTTTGGAGCGCCAGTCACGCTGCTGGACTCTTGGAGCGCCAGTCACGCTGCTGGACTCTTGAGCACCAGTCACGCTGCTGAACTCTTGAGCCCCAGTCACGCTGCTGGGCTTTGGAGCGCCAGTCACGCTGCTGCTGGACTCTTGAGCGCCAGTCACGCTGCTGGGCTTTGGGCGCCAGTCACGCTGCTGGACTTTGGAGCGCCAGTCACGCTGCTGGGCTTTGGAGCACCAGTCACGCTGCTGGACTCTTGAGCGCCAGTCACGCTGCTGGACTTTTGAGCGCCAGTCACGCTGCTGGGCTTTGGAGCACCAGTCACGCTGCTGAACTCTTGAGCTCCAGTCACTCTGCTGGACTTTGGAGCATCAGTCACGCTGCTGGACTCCTGAGCACCAGTCACGCTGCTGAACTCTTGAGCTCCAGTCACGCTGCTGGTCCTTTGAGCGCCAGTCACGCTGCTGGGCTTTGTGCGCCAGTCACGCTGCTGGACTCTTGAGCCAGTCACGCTGCTGGGCTTTGGAGCACCAGTCACGCTGCTGGACTCTTGAGCGCCAGTCACGCTGCTGGGCTTTGGAGCGCCAGTCACGCTGCTGGGCTTTGGAGCACCAGTCACGCTGCTGGACTCTGAGCGCCAGTCACGCTGCTGGGCTTTGCCAGCGCCAGTCACGCTGCTGGGCTTTGGGCGCCAGTCACGCTGCTGGACTCTTGAGCGCCAGTCGCTGCTGGGCTTTGGAGCGCCAGTCACGCTGCTGGACTCTTGGCGCACCAGTCACGCTGCTGGACTTTGGGCGCCAGTCACGCTGCTGGACTTTGGAGCACCAGTCACGCTGCTGGACTCTTGGAGCGCCCAGTCACGCTGCTGGGCTTTGGAGCGCCAGTCACGCTGCTGGACTCTTGAGCGCCAGTCACGCTGCTGGACTCTTGAGCGCCAGTCACGCTGCTGGACTATTGGCGCCAGTCACGCTGCTGGGCTTTGGAGCGCCAGTCACGCTGCTGGGCTTTGGAGCACCAGTCACGCTGCTGGACTCTTGAGCGCCAGTCACGCTGCTGGGCTTTGGAGCGCCAGTCACGCTGCTGGGCTTTGAGCACCAGTCACGCTGCCTGACTCTTGAGCGCCAGTCACGCTGCTGGACTTTGGGCGCCAGTCACGCTGCTGGGCTCTTGAGCGCCAGTCACGCTGCTGGGCTTTGGAGCGCCAGTCACGCTGCTGGGCTGGGCGCCAGTCACGCTGCTGGACTCTGGAGCGCCAGTCACGCTGCTGGGCTTTTGAGCGCCAGTCACGCTGCTGGACTCTTGAGCGCCAGTCACGCTGCACTCAGCGCCTGCTGCTGGACTCTTTGGAGCGCCAGTCACGCTGCTGGGCTTTGGAGCACCAGTCTGCTGCTGGCCTCACGCTGCTGAGCTTTTGAGCGCCAGTCACGCTGCTGGAACTCTTGAGCGCCAGTCACGCTGCTGGCTTTGGAGCACCAGTCACGCTGCTGGACTCTTGAGCGCCAGTCACGCTGCTGGGCTCTTGAGCTCAGTCTGCTGGCTGCTGGACTCTTGAGCGCCAGTCACGCTGCTGGACTTTGGAGCGCCAGTCACGCTGCTGGACTTTGAGCGCCAGTCAGCTCACGCTGCTGGGCTTTGGCGCCAGTCAGTCGCTGCTGGGCTCTTGCACCAGTCATGCTGCTGGACTCTTGGCGCACCAGTCACGCTGCTGGACTCTTGAGCGCCAGTCACGCTGCTGGGCTTTGGAGCGCCAGTCACGCTGCTGCTGGACTCTTGAGCGCCAGTCACGCTGCTGGACTTTTGAGCGCCAGTCACGCTGCTGGACTTTTGGCGCCAGTCACGCTGCTGGGCTTTTGAGCGCCAGTCACGCTGCTGGGCTTTGGAGCACCAGTCACGCTGCTGGACTCTTTGAGCGCCAGTCACGCTGCTGGACTTTGGAGCGCCAGTCACGCTGCTGGACTCTTGAGCACCAGTCACGCTGCTGGACTCTTGAGCGCCAGTCACGCTGCTGGACTTTTTGGATCGCCCAGTCACGCTGCTGGGCTTTGGAGCACCAGTCACGCTGCTGGGCTTTGGAGCGCCAGTCACGCTGCTGGGCTTTGGAGCGCCAGTCACGCTGCTGGACTCTGGAGCGCCAGTCACGCTGCTGGGCTTTGGAGCGCCAGTCACGCTGCTGGACTCTTGAGCGCCAGTCACGCTGCTGGACTCTGGAGCGCCAGTCACGCTGCTGGACTCTTGAGCGCCAGTCACGCTGCTGGGCTTTGAGCACCAGTCACGCTGCTGGACTTTGGCGCCAGTCACGCTGCTGGGCTTTGGAGCGCCAGTCACGCTGCTGGGCTTTGGAGCACCAGTCATGCTGCTGGACTCTTGAGCGCCAGTCACGCTGCTGGGCTTTGGAGCGCCAGTCACGCTGCTGGACTCTTGAGCGCCAGTCACGCTGCTGGACTCTTGAGCGCCAGTCACGCTGCTGGGCTTTGGAGCGCCAGTCACGCTGCTGGGCTTTGGAGCACCAGTCACGCTGCTGGACTCTTGAGCGCCAGTCACGCTGCTGAACTCTTGAGCTCCAGTCACGCTGCTGGCTTTGGGCTTTGGCTGCTGGGCCTGGAGCACCAGTCACGCTGCTGGACTCTTGAGCGCCAGTCACGCTGCTGGGCTTTGGAGCACCAGTCACGCTGCTGGACTCTTGAGCGCCAGTCACGCTGCTGGGCTTTGGGCGCCAGTCACGCTGCTGGACTTTGGCACCAGTCACGCTGCTGGACTCTTGAGCGCCAGTCACGCTGCTGGGCTTTGGGCGCCAGTCACGCTGCTGGGCTCTCTGGAGCACCAGTCACGCTGCTGGACTCTTGAGCGCCAGTCACGCTGCTGGGCTCTGGAGCGCCAGTCGCTGCTGGGCTTGGAGCACCAGTCACGCTGCTGGACTCTTGAGCGCCAGTCACGCTGCTGGGCTTTGGAGCGCCAGTCACGCTGCTGGACTCTTGGCGCCAGTCACGCTGCTGGGCTTTGGGCGCCAGTCACGCTGCTGAACTCTTGAGCGCCAGTCACGCTGCTGGCTTTGGAGCACCAGTCGCTGCTGCTGGAGCGCCAGTCACGCTGCTGGACTCTTGAGCGCCAGTCACGCTGCTGGGCTTTGGAGCGCCAGTCACGCTGCTGGACTCTTGGAGCGCCAGTCACGCTGCTGGGCTTTGGAGCACCAGTCACGCTGCTGGACTCTTGGGCGCCAGTCACGCTGCTGGGCTTGGGCGCCAGTCACGCTGCTGGACTCTTGAGCGCCAGTCACGCTGCTGGGCTCTGGAGCGCCAGTCACGCTGCTGGGCTTTGGAGCGCCAGTCACGCTGCTGGACTCTTGAGCGCCAGTCACGCTGCTGGACTCTTGAGCGCCAGTCACGCTGCTGGGCTTTGGGCACCAGTCACGCTGCTGGACTCTTGAGCGCCAGTCACGCTGCTGGGCTTTGGAGCACCAGTCACGCTGCTGGACTCTTGAGCGCCAGTCACGCTGCTGGACTCTTGAGCGCCAGTCACGCTGCTGGGCTTTAGGAGCACCAGTCACGCTGCTGGACTCTTGGCGCCAGTCACGCTGCTGGACTTTGGGCGCCAGTCACGCTGCTGGGCTTTGAGCACCAGTCACGCTGCTGGACTCTTGAGCGCCAGTCACGCTGCTGGACTTGGAGCACCAGTCACGCTGCTGGACTCTTGGCGCCAGTCACGCTGCTGGACTCTTGAGCGCCAGTCACGCTGCTGGACTCTTTGGAGCGCCAGTCACGCTGCTGGACTCTTGAGCGCCAGTCACGCTGCTGGGCTTTGGGCGCCAGTCACGCTGCTGGACTCTTGAGCGCCAGTCGCTGCTGGGCTTTGAGCGCCAGTCACGCTGCTGGACTCTTGAGCGCCAGTCACGCTGCTGGGCTTTGGAGCGCCAGTCACGCTGCTGGACTCTTGAGCGCCAGTCACGCTGCTGGGCTTTGAGCACCAGTCACGCTGCTGGACTCTTGAGCGCCAGTCACGCTGCTGGACTCTTGAGCGCCAGTCACGCTGCTGGGCTTTGGAGCACCAGTCACGCTGCTGGACTCTTGCGCCAGTCACGCTGCTGGACTCTTGAGCGCCAGTCACGCTGCTGGACTCTTGAGCGCCAGTCACGCTGCTGGGCTTTGTACCGCCAGTCATGCTACCCTCGAGGATCTTGGCTGAGTCCATTGGTGGTGAAGTCTTCTATTTCGGCTTTTTGCGTGCACAGCATCGTCGTCGGACTTTAAATCGCAAACTAAACTAAAGTGTAAGCATGGATTTTGTTGTTTTTGGTTTACCAACTGCAAAGCAGCGAAAACACATTGCATGCTATACAAATGGATCAGGATTCCACAAAAAACTGCTGTAATACAATGACTGACCTAAGGCTATAGTCACGCTGGCTGGAATGTTCCAATAAATTCAAAAATGCTGGATACACAATTATAGCACTGAGTTTAGATTTTTATATACTGCTGGAAAAAGGTGAACACATGACTTCACCCTGAGACTGAGTGAAACTCAGTCTTACATGCACTGCCATATGTGGCATTGAGATGGAGCCCCATTCACACTGCTGGACTCTGAGCGCAGTCACGCTGCTGGACTCTTGAGCGCCAGTCACGCTGCTGGGCTCTTGGCGCCAGTCACGCTGCTGGACTCTTGAGCGCCAGTCACGCTGCTGGACTCTTGAGCGCCAGTCACGCTGCTGGGCTTTGGAGCACCAGTCACGCTGCTGGACTCTTGAGCGCCAGTCACGCTGCTGGGCTTTGGAGCGCCAGTCACGCTGCTGGGCTTTGGAGCACCAGTCACGCTGCTGGACTCTTGAGCACCAGTCACGCTGCTGGACTCTTGAGCGCCAGTCACGCTGCTGGGCTTTGGAGCGCCAGTCACGCTGCTGGACTCTTGAGCGCCAGTCACGCTGCTGGGCTTTGGAGCGCCAGTCACGCTGCTGGGCTTTGAGCACCAGTCACGCTGCTGGGCTCTTGAGCGCCAGTCACGCTGCTGGGCTTTGGAGCACCAGTCACGCTGCTGGACTCTTGAGCGCCAGTCACGCTGCTGGACTCTTGAGCGCCAGTCACGCTGCTGGACTCTGGAGCGCCAGTCACGCTGCTGGACTTTGGAGCGCCAGTCACGCTGCTGGACTCTTGAGCGCCAGTCACGCTGCTGGACTCTTGAGCGCCAGTCACGCTGCTGGGCTTTGGAGCACCAGTCACGCTGCTGGACTCTGGAGCGCCAGTCACGCTGCTGGGCTTTGGAGCACCAGTCACGCTGCTGGACTCTTGAGCGCCAGTCACGCTGCTGGACTCTTTTGAGCGCCAGTCACGCTGCTGGGCTTTGGAGCACCAGTCACGCTGCTGGACTCTTGAGCACCAGTCACGCTGCTGGGCTTTGGAGCACCAGTCACGCTGCTGGACTTTTGGAGCACCAGTCACGCTGCTGGACTCTTGAGCGCCAGTCACGCTGCTGGCTTTGGGCGCCAGTCACGCTGCTGCTGGTCACGCTTTTTGGCGCCAGTCACGCTGCTGGACTCTGGAGCACCAGTCACGCTGCTGGACTCTTGAGCGCCAGTCACGCTGCTGGGCTTTGGAGCACCAGTCACGCTGCTGGACTCTTGAGCGCCAGTCACGCTGCTGGGCTCTTGAGCGCCAGTCACGCTGCTGGGCTTTGGAGCACCAGTCACGCTGCTGGACTCTTGAGCGCCAGTCACGCTGCTGGACTCTTGGAGCGCCAGTCACGCTGCTGGACTCTTGAGCGCCAGTCACGCTGCTGGACTCTTGAGCGCCAGTCACGCTGCTGGGCTTTGGAGCACCAGTCACGCTGCTGGGCTCTTGAGCGCCAGTCACGCTGCTGGACTCTTGAGCGCCAGTCATGCTGCTGGACTCTTGAGCGCCAGTCACGCTGCTGGGCTTTGGAGCACCAGTCACGCTGCTGGGCTTTGGAGCACCAGTCACGCTGCTGGACTCTTGAGCGCCAGTCACGCTGCTGGGCTTTGGAGCACCAGTCACGCTGCTGGGCTTTGAGCACCAGTCACGCTGCTGGGCTTTGGGCGCCAGTCACGCTGCTGGACTCTTTTGGAGCGCCAGTCACGCTGCTGGGCTTTGCGCCAGTCACTGCTGGCGCCAGTGCCAGTCACGCTGCTGGACTCTTGAGCGCCAGTCACGCTGCTGGGCTTTTGGCGCCAGTCACGCTGCTGGGCTTTGGAGCACCAGTCACGCTGCTGGGCTCTTGAGCGCCAGTCACGCTGCTGGGCTCTTGAGCGCCAGTCACGCTGCTGGACTCTTGAGCACCAGTCACGCTGCTGGACTTTTGAGCACCAGTCACGCTGCTGGGCTTTGAGCGCCAGTCACGCTGCTGGACTTTTGAGCGCCAGTCACGCTGCTGCTGGGCTTTGGAGCGCCAGTCACGCTGCTGGACTCTTGGCGCCAGTCACGCTGCTGGACTCTTGAGCGCCAGTCACGCTGCTGGACTCTTGAGCGCCAGTCACGCTGCTGGACTCTTGAGCGCCAGTCACGCTGCTGGACTCTTGAGCGCCAGTCACGCTGCTGGGCTTTGGGCACCAGTCACGCTGCTGGACTCTTGAGCTTGAGCGCCAGTCACGCTGCTGGGCTTTGGAGCACCAGTCACGCTGCTGGACTCTTTGAGCGCCAGTCACGCTGCTGGACTCTTGAGCACCAGTCACGCTGCTGGCTTTGGAGCACCAGTCACGCTGCTGGACTCTTGAGCGCCAGTCACGCTGCTGGCTGCTGGCGCCAGTCACGCTGCTGGACTTTGGAGCACCAGTCACGCTGCTGACTTTGGAGCACCAGTCACGCTGCTGACTTTTGAGCGCCAGTCACGCTGCTGGACTCTTGAGCACCAGTCACGCTGCTGGACTTTTGAGCGCCAGTCACGCTGCTGGACTCTTTGAGCGCCAGTCGCTGCTGGACTCTGGGCGCCAGTCACGCTGCTGGACTCTTGGCGCCAGTCACGCTGCTGGGCTTGGAGCACCAGTCACGCTGCTGGACTTTTGGCGCCAGTCACGCTGCTGGACTTTTGAGCACCAGTCACGCTGCTGCTGAGCACCAGTCACGCTGCTGGGCTTGGGAGCACCAGTCACGCTGCTGGACTCTTGGCGCCAGTCACGCTGCTGCTGGAGTCTCTTGGAGCGCCAGTCACGCTGCTGGACTTTGGGCGCCAGTCACGCTGCTGGACTCTTGAGCGCCAGTCACGCTGCTGGACTTTGGAGCACCAGTCACGCTGCTGGACTCTGGAGCGCCAGTCACGCTGCTGGGCTCTTTGAGCACCAACTTTTCACCACGCTGCTGGACTCTTGGCGCCAGTCACGCTGCTGGGCTTTGGCGCTGTGGTTTCACGCTGCTGGACTCTTGAGCCAGTCACGCTGCTGCTGACTTTCACGCTGCTGGACTCTTGAGCACCAGTCGCTGCTGCTGGACTCTGCTGAGCACCAGTCACGCTGCACTGGGCTTTGAGCGCCAGGCTTTGGCGCCAGTCACGCTGCTGGACTTTGAGCACCAGTCACGCTGCTGGACTTTGGAGCGCCAGTCACGCTGCTGGACTCTTGAGCACCAGTCACGCTGGGCTTTTGAGCGCCAGTCACGCTGCTGGACTCTTGAGCACCAGTCACGCTGCTGGGACTTTGGAGCACCAGCGCCAGTCACGCTGCTGGACTCTTGAGCGCCAGTCACGCTGCTGGACTTTTGGCGCCAGTCACGCTGCTGGACTTTGAGCGCCAGTCACGCTGCACTCTTGAGCGCCAGCTGCTGGGCTTTGGAGCGCCAGTCACGCTGCTGGACTTTGAGCGCCAGTCACGCTGCTGGACTCTTGCACCAGTCACGCTGCTGGGCTTTGGGCACCAGTCACGCTGCTGGACTCTTGGCGCCAGTCACGCTGCTGGGCTTTGAGCACCAGTCACGCTGCTGGACTCTTGAGCTCCAGTCACGCTGCTGGGCGCCAGTCGCTGCTGCTGGCTCTTGGAGCACCAGTCACGCTGCTGACTCTTGGCGCCAGTCACGCTGCTGGACTCTTGAGCGCCAGTCACGCTGCTGGGCTTTTGAGCGCCAGTCACGCTGCTGCTGGGCTTTGAGCGCCAGTCACGCTGCTGGGCTTTGGAGCACCAGTCACGCTGCTGGACTCTGAGCACCAGTCACGCTGCTGGACTTTGGAGCACCAGTCACGCTGCTGGCTTTGAGCGCCAGTCGCTGCTGGGCTTTGAGCACCAGTCACGCTGCTGCTGGGCTCTGCTGGGCTTTGGAGCCAGTCACGCTGCTGGACTTTGAGCACCAGTCACGCTGCTGGGCTCTGTTGCACCAGTCACGCTACTGGACTCATAAGCGCGAGTCACGCTGCTGGGCTCTGGAGCGTCAGTCACGCTGCTGGAATCTTGAGCACCAGTCACGCTGCTGGGCTTTGGAGCACCAGTCACGCTGCTGCTGGGCGCCAGTCGCTGCTGGACTCTTGAGCGCCAGTCACGCTGCTGGGCTTTGGAGCACCAGTCACGCTGCTGGACTCTTGGCGCCAGTCACGCTGCTGGGCTTTGGAGCGCCAGTCACGCTGCTGGACTCTGGGAGCGCCAGTCACGCTGCTGGGCTTTGGCCAGTCAGTCGCTGCTGGACTTTGAGCGCCAGTCACGCTGCTGGACTGGCCAGTCACGCTGCTGGGCTTGGAGCCAGTCACGCTGCTGGACTCTTGAGCGCCAGTCGCGCTTTGCGCCTGTCACGCTGCTGGGCTTTTGAGCACCAGTCGCTGCTGCTGGACTTTGGAGCGCCAGTCACGCTGCTGGACTTTGGGCACCAGTCACGCTGCTGGACTTCTTGGCGCCAGTCACGCTGCTGGACTCTTGAGCGCCAGTCACGCTGCTGGGCTTTGGAGCGCCAGTCACGCTGCTGGACTCTTGAGCACCAGTCACGCTGCTGGACTCTTGAGCGCCAGTCACGCTGCTGGGCTTTTGAGCGCCAGTCACGCTGCTGGGCTTTGGAGCGCCAGTCACGCTGCTGGACTCTTGAGCGCCAGTCACGCTGCTGGGCTTTGGAGCGCCAGTCACGCTGCTGGACTCTTGAGCGCCAGTCACGCTGCTGACTCTTGAGCGCCAGTCACGCTGCTGGGCTTTGAGCACCAGTCACGCTGCTGGACTCTTGAGCGCCAGTCACGCTGCTGGGCTTTGGAGCGCCAGTCACGCTGCTGGACTCTTGAGCGCCAGTCACGCTGCTGGACTCTTGAGCGCCAGTCACGCTGCTGGGCTTTTGAGCACCAGTCACGCTGCTGGACTTTTTGGCGCCAGTCACGCTGCTGGACTCTTTGAGCGCCAGTCACGCTGCTGGGCTTTGAGCGCCAGTCACGCTGCTGGACTCTTGGGCGCCAGTCACGCTGCTGGACTTTGGAGCGCCAGTCACGCTGCTGGGCTTTGGAGCACCAGTCACGCTGCTGAACTCTTCAGCGCCAGTCACAGTGCTGGGCTTTGGAGCGCCAGTCACGCTGCTGGACTCTTGAGCTCCAGTCACGCTGCTGGACTCTTGAGCGCCAGTCACGCTGCTGGACTCTTGAGCGCCAGTCACGCTGCTGGGCTTTGGAGCACCAGTCACGCTGCTGAACTCTTGAGCGCCAGTCACGCTGCTGGGCTTTGGAGCGCCAGTCACGCTGCTGGGCTTTGGAGCACCAGTCACGCTGCTGGACTCTTGAGCGCCAGTCACGCTGCTGGACTCTTGAGCGCCAGTCACGCTGCTGGGCCTTGGAGCACCAGTCACGCTGCTGGACTCTTGAGCGCCAGTCACGCTGCTGGGCTTTGGAGCACCAGTCACGCTGCTGGACTCTTGAGCGCCAGTCACGCTGCTGGACTTTGGAGCGCCAGTCACGCTGCTGGACTCTTGAGCCAGTCACGCTGCTGGACTCTTGAGCGCCAGTCACGCTGCTGGACTCTTGAGCGCCAGTCACGCTGCTGGGCTTTGTACCGCCAGTCATGCTACCCTCGAGTATCTTGGCTGAGTCCATTGGTGGTGAAGTCTTCTATTTCGGCTTTTTGCGTGCACAGCATCGTCACGCTGCTGGACTTGGCTAAACTAAACTAAAGTGCCAGCATGGATTTTTGTTGTTTTTGGTTTACCAACTCAAAGCTGCTGGACCATTGAAAGCTATACAAATGGATCAGGATGCACAAAAAAACTGAAGTAATACAATGACTGACCTAAGGCTATAGTCACTTTGAATGGAAATGGAAAGAATGTTCCAATAAATTCAAAAATGGTGCGATACCAATTCAGCGCTGTTTGGACTTTTATATACCAGTATGGAAAAAGGTGAACACTGGACTTCACCCTTGAGTGCGCTCAGTCATGCGCTTGCTGGACTATAGTGGCGCCAGATGGATCCCCGCTGCTGGACTCTAGCGCCAGTCACGCTGCTGGACTCTTGAGCGCCAGTCACGCTGCTGGGCTCTTGGCGCCAGTCGCTGCTGCTGGAGCTTTGAGCGCCAGTCACGCTGCTGGGCTCTGGAGCACCAGTCACGCTGCTGGACTCTTGAGCGCCAGTCACGCTGCTGGACTCTTGAGCGCCAGTCACGCTGCTGGGCTTTGAGCGCCAGTCACGCTGCTGGGCTTTGGAGCACCAGTCACGCTGCTGGACTCTTGAGCGCCAGTCACGCTGCTGGGCTTTGGAGCACCAGTCACGCTGCTGGACTCTTGAGCGCCAGTCACGCTGCTGGACTTTTGAGCACCAGTCACGCTGCTGGGCTCTTGAGCACCAGTCACGCTGCTGGGCTCTTGAGCACCAGTCACGCTGCTGGACTCTTGAGCGCCAGTCACGCTGCTGGACTCTTGAGCGCCAGTCACGCTGCTGGGCTTTGGAGCACCAGTCACGCTGCTGGACTCTTGAGCGCCAGTCACGCTGCTGGACTTTGGCGCCAGTCACGCTGCTGGACTCTTGCGCCAGTCACGCTGCTGGACTCTTGAGCACCAGTCACGCTGCTGGGCTTTGGAGCGCCAGTCACGCTGCTGGACTCTTGAGCGCCAGTCACGCTGCTGGGCTTTGGAGCACCAGTCACGCTGCTGGACTCACGCTGCTGGCGCCAGTCACGCTGCTGGGCTTTGGAGCGCCAGTCACGCTGCTGGGCTCTTGGCTGCTGCCAGTCACGCTGCTGGACTCTTGAGCGCCAGTCACGCGCTGCTGGACTCTTGGCGCCCAGTCACGCTGCTGCTGGGCTTTGCTCCAGTCACGCTGCTGCTTTTTGGCTCTGGAGCGCCAGTCACGCTGCTGGGCTCTTTGGAGCACCAGTCACGCTGCTGGGCTTTGGAGCACCAGTCACGCTGCTGGACTCTTGAGCGCCAGTCACGCTGCTGCTGGGCTCTGGGCGCCAGTCACGCTGCTGCTGGGCTCTTGGCGCCAGTCACGCTGCTGGGCTCTTGGAGCACCAGTCACGCTGCTGGACTCTTGAGCGCCAGTCACGCTGCTGGACTTTGGGCACCAGTCACGCTGCTGGACTCTTTGGCGCCTGCTGCTGGACTCTTGAGCGCCAGTCACGCTGCTGGGCTTTGGAGCACCAGTCGCTGCTGCTGGACTCTTGAGCGCCAGTCACGCTGCTGGACTCTTGAGCGCCAGTCACGCTGCTGGACTCTTGAGCGCCAGTCACGCTGCTGGGCTTTGGAGCACCAGTCACGCTGCTGGACTCTTGAGCGCCAGTCACGCTGCTGGACTCTTGAGCGCCAGTCACGCTGCTGGGCTTTGGAGCACCAGTCACTGCTGCTGGACTCTGAGCGCCAGTCACGCTGCTGGGCTTTTGAGCACCAGTCACGCTGCTGGACTCTTGGCGCCAGTCACGCTGCTGCTTGGCGCCAGTCACGCTGCTGGGCACCAGCGCCAGTCTGCTGCTGGACTCTTGAGCGCCAGTCACGCTGCTGGGCTTTGGCGCACCAGTCACGCTGCTGCTGGCTTTGGAGCGCCAGTCACGCTGCTGGGCTCTGGAGCGCCAGTCATGCTGCTGCTGAGCACCAGTCACGCTGCTGGACTCTTTGAGCCAGTCACGCTGCTGGGCTTTGGAGCACCAGTCACGCTGCTGGGCTTTTGGGCGCCAGTCACGCTGCTGGACTCTTGAGCGCCAGTCACGCTGCTGGACTCTTGGCGCCAGTCACGCTGCTGGGCTTTGAGCACCAGTCACGCTGCTGGACTCTTGAGCGCCAGTCACGCTGCTGGGCTTTGGAGCACCAGTCACGCTGCTGGACTCTTGGAGCGCCAGTCACGCTGCTGGACTCTTTGGCGCCAGTCACGCTGCTGGACTTTTGGCGCCAGTCACGCTGCTGCTGGGCTCTGCACCAGTCACGCTGCTGGACTTGAGCGCCAGTCACGCTGCTGGACTCTGGAGCGCCAGTCACGCTGCTGGACTCTTGAGCGCCAGTCACGCTGCTGGACTCTTGAGCGCCAGTCACGCTGCTGGGCTTTGGAGCGCCAGTCACGCTGCTGGACTCTTGAGCGCCAGTCACGCTGCTGGGCTTTGGGCGCCAGTCACGCTGCTGCTGAACTCTTGAGCGCCAGTCACGCTGCTGGACTCTTTGGAGCGCCAGTCACGCTGCTGGGCTCTTGAGCGCCAGTCACGCTGCTGGACTCTTGAGCGCCAGTCACGCTGCTGGGCTTTGGGCACCAGTCACTGCTGCTGGACTCTTGAGCGCCAGTCACGCTGCTGGGCTTGGAGCACCAGTCACGCTGCTGGACTCTTGAGCGCCAGTCACGCTGCTGGGCTATGGAGCGCCAGTCACGCTGCTGGACTTTGAGCGCCAGTCACGCTGCTGGACTTTTTAGCGCCAGTCACGCTGCTGGACTCTTGAGCACCAGTCACGCTGCTGGACTCTTGAGCGCCAGTCACGCTGCTGGGCTTTTGAGCGCCAGTCGCTGCTGCTGGACTCTTGAGCGCCAGTCACGCTGCTGGACTCTTGAGCACCAGTCACGCTGCTGGGCTTTTTGGCGCCAGTCATGCTGCTGGACTCTTGAGCGCCAGTCACGCTGCTGGGCTCTGGAGCGCCAGTCACGCTGCTGGACTCTTGAGCGCCAGTCACGCTGCTGGGCTTTGGAGCGCCAGTCACGCTGCTGGACTCTTGAGCGCCAGTCACGCTGCTGGGCTTTGGAGCACCAGTCACGCTGCTGGACTCTTGAGCGCCAGTCACGCTGCTGGGCTTTGGAGCGCCAGTCACGCTGCTGGACTCTTGAGCGCCAGTCACGCTGCTGGACTCTTGAGCGCCAGTCACGCTGCTGGACTCTTGAGCGCCAGTCACGCTGCTGGGCTCTGGAGCGCCAGTCACGCTGCTGGACTCTGGAGCGCCAGTCACGCTGCTGGGCTTTGGAGCGCCAGTCACGCTGCTGGGCTAGCACCAGTCACGCTGCTGGACTCTTGAGCGCCAGTCACGCTGCTGGGCTTTGGAGCACCAGTCACGCTGCTGGACTCTTGGGCGCCAGTCACGCTGCTGGACTCTTTGAGCGCCAGTCACGTCTGCTGCTGGGCTTTGCCAGTCACGCTGCTGGGCTTTTGAGCGCCAGTCACGCTGCTGGACTCTTGAGCGCCAGTCACGCTGCTGGACTTTGGAGCGCAAGTCACGCTGCTGGACTCTTGAGCGCCAGTCACGCTGCTGGGCTTTGAGCGCCAGTCACGCTGCTGGGCTTTGGAGCACCAGTCACGCTGCTGGACTCTTGAGCGCCAGTCACGCTGCTGGGCTTTGGAGCACCAGTCACGCTGCTGGACTCTTGGCCACGCTGCTGGGCTTTGGCGCCAGTCATGCTGCTGGCTTTGGAGCACCAGTCACGCTGCTGGACTCTTGGAGCGCCAGTCACGCTGCTGGACTTTGGCGCCAGTCACGCTGCTGGCTCTTGCCAGTCACGCTGCTGCTTTTTAGCGCCAGTCATGCTGCTGGATCTTTGAGTCCATTGGTGGTGAAGTCACGCTGCTGGGCTTTTGCGTGCGCCAGTCACGTCTCGGACTTTAAATCGTCAAACTAAACTAAAGTGTAACCATGGATTTTGCTTGTTTTTGGTATACCAACTGCAAAGCAGCCAAAAAACAGCCATTGAAAGCTATACAAATGGATCACCATTCAAAAAAAAACTGAAGTAATACAATGACTGACCTAAGGCTATAGTCACTTTGAATGCTGGAAAGAATGGAGCAATAAATTCAAAACGCTGCTACACAATTATAGCACTGAGTTTACGCTATACTGGACTATGGAAGCGCCAGAACACATGCTGACTGAGTGAAACTCAGTCTTACATGCACTTTGCCATATAGTGGCATTGAGATGGAGCCCCAGTCACGCTGCTGGACTCTGTGGCGCCAGTCACGCTGCTGGACTCTTTGGCGCCAGTCACGCTGCTGGGACTTTGGAGCGCCAGTCACGCTGCTGGACTCTTGAGCGCCAGTCACGCTGCTGACTCTTTGAGCTCAGTCACGCTGCTGGACTTTTGAGCGCCAGTCACGCTGCTGGGCTTTGGAGCACCAGTCACGCTGCTGGACTCTTGAGCGCCAGTCACGCTGCTGGGCTTTGGAGCACCAGTCACGCTGCTGGACTCTTGAGCACCAGTCACGCTGCTGGGCTCTTGAGCGCCAGTCACGCTGCTGGGCTTTGGAGCACCAGTCACGCTGCTGGACTCTTGAGCGCCAGTCACGCTGCTGGACTTTGGAGCACCAGTCACGCTGCTGGACTCTTGGCGCCAGTCACGCTGCTGGGCTTTGGGCACCAGTCACGCTGCTGGACTTTTGAGCGCCAGTCACGCTGCTGGGCTTTGGAGCACCAGTCACGCTGCTGGACTCTTTAGCGCCAGTCACGCTGCTGGGCTCTGGGCACCAGTCACGCTGCTGGACTTTTGAGCGCCAGTCACGCTGCTGGGCTTTTGGCGCCAGTCACGCTGCTGGACTTTGAGCGCCAGTCACGCTGCTGGACTCTTGAGCGCCAGTCACTGCTGCTGGGCTTTGGAGCACCAGTCACGCTGCTGGACTCTTGAGCGCCAGTCACGCTGCTGGGCTTTGGAGCGCCAGTCACGCTGCTGGACTCTTGAGCGCCAGTCACGCTGCTGGGCTTTGGAGCACCAGTCACGCTGCTGGACTCTTGAGCGCCAGTCACGCTGCTGGACTCTTTGAGCGCCAGTCACGCTGCTGGACTTTGGCGCCAGTCACGCTGCTGGGCTTTGAGCGCCAGTCACGCTGCTGGGCTTTGAGCACCAGTCACGCTGCTGGAGCGCCAGTCACGCTGCTGGACTTTTGAGCGCCAGTCACGCTGCTGGGCTTTGAGCGCCAGTCACGCTGCTGACTTTGAGCGCCAGTCACGCTGCTGGGCTTTGGAGCACCAGTCACGCTGCTGGGCTTTGGAGCACCAGTCACGCTGCTGGACTGGGACTCTTGGCGCCAGTCACGCTGCTGCTTTGGGCACCAGTCACGCTGCTGGGCTTTGAGCGCCAGTCACGCTGCTGGACTCTTGGAGCACCAGTCACGCTGCTGGACTCTTGGCGCCAGTCACGCTGCTGGGCTTTGGAGCACCAGTCACGCTGCTGGACTCTTGAGCGCCAGTCACGCTGCTGGGCTTTGGAGCACCAGTCACGCTGCTGGACTCTTGAGCGCCAGTCACGCTGCTGGGCTTTGGAGCACCAGTCACGCTGCTGGACTCTGGAGCGCCAGTCACGCTGCTGGACTCTTGAGCGCCAGTCACGCTGCTGGGCTTTGTAGCGCCAGTCACGCTGCTGCTGGCTGGGTCACGCTGCTGCTGGACTCTTGGAGCACCAGTCACGCTGCTGGACTGCCAGTCACGCTGCTGCGCCAGTCACGCTGCTGGACTCTTGGGCGCCAGTCACGCTGCTGGACTCTTGAGCGCCAGTCACGCTGCTGGACTTTGAGCACCAGTCACGCTGCACTTTGAGCACCAGTCACGCGCTGCTGGCGCCAGCGCTGCTGGAGCGCCAGTCACGCTGCTGGACTCTTGGCACCAGTCTTTTGGCGCCAGTCACGCTGCTGGGCTTTGAGCACCACCAGCTGCTGGACTCACGCCAGTCACGCTGGATGGACTCTCTGCTGGACTCTTGCGCCAGTCACGCTGCTGGGCTTTGGAGCACCAGTCACGCTGCTGGACTCTTGAGCGCCAGTCACGCTGCTGGGCTTTGCTGGAGCACCAGCGCCAGTCACGCTGCTGGACTCTTGAGCACCAGTCACGCTGCTGGACTCTTGAGCGCCAGTCACGCTGCTGGGCTTTGAGCGCCAGTCACGCTGCTGGGCTCTTGAGCACCAGTCACGCTGCTGGACTTTGGCGCCAGTCACGCTGCTGGACTTTGAGCGCCAGTCACGCTGCTGGGCTTTGGAGCACCAGTCACGCTGCTGGACTCTTGAGCGCCAGTCGCTGCTGGCTTGAGCGCCAGTCACGCTGCTGGCTTTGGAGCACCAGTCACGCTGCTGGACTCTTGAGCGCCAGTCACGCTGCTGGGCTTTTGGGCACCAGTCACGCTGCTGGACTCTTGAGCGCCAGTCACGCTGCTGGGCTTTGGAGCACCAGTCACGCTGCTGGACTTTGGAGCGCCAGTCACGCTGCTGAACTCTTGAGCGCCAGTCACGCTGCTGGGCTCTTGAGCGCCAGTCACGCTGCTGGGCTTTGGAGCACCAGTCACGCTGCTGGACTCTTGAGCACCAGTCACGCTGCTGGGCTCTGGAGCCAGTCACGCTGCTGGACTCTTGAGCGCCAGTCACGCTGCTGGGCTTTGGAGCACCAGTCACGCTGCTGGGCTTTGAGCGCCAGTCACGCTGCTGGACTTTGGAGCGCCAGTCGCTGCTGCTGGACTCTTGAGCGCCAGTCACGCTGCTGGCTTTGAGCACCAGTCACGCTGCTGGACTCTTGGAGCACCAGTCACGCTGCTGGACTCTTGAGCGCCAGTCACGCTGCTGGACTCTGGAGCGCCAGTCACGCTGCTGGGCTTTCGAGCACCAGTCACGCTGCTGGACTCTTGGGGTCCAGTCACGCTGCTGGACTCTTGAGCGCCAGTCACGCTGCTGGGCTTTGGAGCACCAGTCACGCTGCTGGACTCTTGAGCGCCAGTCACGCTGCTGGACTCCAGAGCACCTGCTGGACTCTTGAGCGCCAGCGCTGCTGGACTCTTGGCGCCAGTCACGCTGCTGGACTTTTGAGCACCAGTCGCTGCTGCTGGACTCTTGACTTTTGAGCCAGTCACGCTGCTGGGCTTTGGCGCCAGTCACGCTGCCAGTCCAGTCTGCTGGGCTTTGGAGCACCAGTCACGCTGCTGGGCTTTGGAGCACCAGTCACGCTGCTGGACTTTGGAGCGCCAGTCACGCTGCTGGGCTTTGGAGCGCCAGTCACGCTGCTGGACTCTTTGTCACGCCAGTCACGCTGCTGCTGGGCTTTGGAGCGCCAGTCACGCTGCTGGGCTTTGGGCCAGTCACGCTGCTGGACTCTTGGAGCCAGTCACGCTGCTGGACTCTTGGAGCGCCAGTCACGCTGCTGGGCTTTGGAGCACCAGTCACGCTGCTGGACTCTTGAGCGCCAGTCACGCTGCTGGGCTTTGGAGCACCAGTCACGCTGCTGGGCTTTGGAGCACCAGTCACGCTGCTGGACTCTTGAGCGCCAGTCACGCTGCTGGGCTTTGGAGCACCAGTCACGCTGCTGGACTCTTGAGCGCCAGTCACGCTGCTGGGCTTTTGAGCGCCAGTCACGCTGCTGGACTCTGGAGCGCCAGTCACGCTGCTGGACTCTTGAGCGCCAGTCACGCTGCTGGGCTTTGGAGCACCAGTCACGCTGCTGGACTTTGAGCGCCAGTCACGCTGCTGGGCTTTGGGCGCCAGTCACGCTGCTGGACTTTTGAGCGCCAGTCACGCTGCTGGACTCTTGAGCGCCAGTCACGCTGCTGGGCTTTGGAGCGCCAGTCACGCTGCTGGACTCTTGAGCACCAGTCACGCTGCTGCGCCAGTCACGCTGCTGGGCTCTTGAGCGCCAGTCACGCTGCTGGGCTTTGGAGCACCAGTCACGCTGCTGGACTCTTGAGCGCCAGTCACGCTGCTGGGCTTTGAGCGCCAGTCACGCTGCTGGGCTTTGGAGCACCAGTCACGCTGCTGGACTCTTGAGCGCCAGTCACGCTGCTGGGCTTTGGAGCACCAGTCACGCTGCTGGACTCTTGAGCGCCAGTCACGCTGCTGGACTCTTGAGCGCCAGTCACGCTGCTGGGCTTTGGGCGCCAGTCACGCTGCTGGACTCTTGGCGCCAGTCACGCTGCTGGACTCTGGAGCGCCAGTCACGCTGCTGGACTCTTGGCGCCAGTCACGCTGCTGGGCTTTGGAGCACCAGTCACGCTGCTGGACTTTGAGCGCCAGTCACGCTGCTGGGCTTTGGAGCGCCAGTCACGCTGCTGGACTCTTGAGCGCCAGTCACGCTGCTGGACTTTGGCGCCAGTCACGCTGCTGGACTCTTGAGCGCCAGTCACGCTGCTGGACTCTTGAGCGCCAGTCACGCTGCTGGGCTTTGGAGCACCAGTCACGCTGCTGGACTCTTGGCGCCAGTCACGCTGCTGCTTTGGAGCACTTTGTCACGCAGCTGGATCGTCCTGCTGCTGGGCTTTTGGCACCAGTCGCTGCTGCTGCTTTTGCTGGCGCCAGTCACGCTGCTGGAACTTTGAGCGCCAGTCACGCTGCTGGGCTTTGGAGCACCAGTCACGCTGCTGGACTCTTGCCAGTCACGCTGCTGGAACTCTTGGAGCGCCAGTCACGCTCACTTTGCTGCACGCTGCTGGACTTTGGCGCCAGTCACGCTGCTGCTTTGGCACCAGTCGCTGCTGCTGGACTCTTGAGCGCCAGTCACGCTGCTGGACTCTTGAGCGCCAGTCACGCTGCTGTCTGCTGCTGGACTCTTGAGCGCCAGTCACGCTGCTGGACTCTTGAGCGCCAGCCAGTCTGCTGCTGGGCTGGGCCAGTCGCTGCTGGAGCTGGCCAGTCAGTCTGCTGCTGGACTTTTGGCCAGTCACTCTGCTGCTGGACTTTGGCGCCAGTCACGCTGCTGGACTCTTGGGCGCCAGTCACGCTGCTGGGCTTTGGAGCACCAGTCACGCTGCTGGACTCTCTGAGCGCCAGTCACGCTGCTGGGCTTTGGAGCACCAGTCACGCTGCTGAACTCTTGAGCGCCAGTCACGCTGCTGGACTTTGGCGCCAGTCACGCTGCTGGACTCTGGAGCGCCAGTCACGCTGCTGGGCTCTGGAGCGCCAGTCACGCTGCTGGACTTTGGAGCACCAGTCACGCTGCTGGACTCTTTGAGCTCCAGTCACGCTGCTGGACTCTGAGCGCCAGTCGCTGCTGGGCTTTGGAGCACCAGTCACGCTGCGCTGCTGGACTCTTGAGCGCCAGTCATGCTGCTGGACTCTTGAGCGCCAGTCACGCTGCTGGGCTCTGGGCACCAGTCACGCTGCTGGACTCTTGAGCGCCAGTCACGCTGCTGGGCTTTGGAGCACCAGTCACGCTGCTGGGCTTTGGAGCACCAGTCACGCTGCTGGACTCTTGAGCGCCAGTCACGCTGCTGAACTCTTGAGCGCCAGTCACGCTGCTGGGCTTTGGAGCACCAGTCACGCTGCTGGACTCTTGAGCGCCAGTCACGCTGCTGGACTCTTGGAGCCAGTCACGCTGCTGGACTTTGAGCGCCAGTCACGCTGCTGGGCTCTTGAGCACCAGTCACGCTGCTGGACTCTTGAGCGCCAGTCGCGCTGCTTTGGCACCAGTCACGCTGCTGGAGCGCCAGTCACGCTGCTGGCTGCTGGGCTTTGGAGCACCAGTCACGCTGCTGGACTCTTGGGCACCAGTCACGCTGCTGGGCTTTGGAGCGCCAGTCACGCTGCTGGGCTTTGGAGCACCAGTCACGCCTGGACTCTTCGCCAGTGCGCTGCTGCTCTTGAGCGCCAGTCACGCTGCTGGGCTTTGGGCGCCAGTCACGCTGCTGGCTTTTGGGCCAGTCACGCAGACTCTTGAGCGCCAGTCACGCTGCTGGGCTTTTGAGCGCCAGTCACGCTGCTGGGCTTTGGAGCACCAGTCACGCTGCTGCTGACTCTTGAGCGCCAGTCACGCTGCTGGACTCTTGGCGCCAGTCACGCTGCTGGGCTTTGGAGCACCAGTCACGCTGCTGGACTCTTGAGCGCCAGTCACGCTGCTGGGCTTTGGAGCACCAGTCACGCTGCTGGACTCTTGAGCGCCAGTCACGCTGCGCTGCTGGGCTTTTGGCGCCAGTCCAGTCACGCTGCTGGACTCTTGAGCGCCAGTCACGCTGCTGGGCTTTGGGCGCCAGTCACGCTGCTGGACTCTTGAGCGCCAGTCACGCTGCTGGACTCTGGCCAGTCACGCTGCAGCTCCAGTCACGCTGCTGGACTTTTTTGGGCGCCAGTCACGCTGCTGGACTCTTGGCGCCAGTCACGCTGCTGGACTTTGGAGCGCCAGTCACGCTGCTGGGCTTTGGAGCGCCAGTCACGCTGCTGGACTCTTTGAGCGCCAGTCACGCTGCTGCTGGGCTTTGAGCACCAGTCACGCTGCTGGGCTCTTGAGCGCCAGTCACGCTGCTGGGCTTTGGGCGCCAGTCACGCTGCTGGACTCTTGGCGCCAGTCACGCTGCTGGGCTTTGGCGCCAGTCACGCTGCTGGGCTTTGGAAGCGCCAGTCACGCTGCTGGGCTTGGAGCACCAGTCACGCTGCTGGACTCTTGAGCGCCAGTCACGCTGCTGCTGGAGCATCAGTCACGCTGCTGGACTCCAACTCAGTCATGCTGCTGGGCTCTTGAGCGCCAGTCACGCTGCTGGACTTTTGAGCACCAGTCACGCTGCTGGACTTTTGGCGCCAGTCACGCTGCTGGGCTTTGAGCACCAGTCACGCTGCTGGACTCTTGAGCGCCAGTCACGCTGCTGGACTTTTGAGCGCCAGTCACGCTGCTGGACTCTTGGCGCCAGTCACGCTGCTGGACTCTTGAGCACCAGTCACGCTGCTGGACTTTTGGAGCACCAGTCACGCTGCTGGGCTTTGGAGCACCAGTCACGCTGCTGGACTCTCTGAGCGCCAGTCACGCTGCTGGGCTTTGGAGCGCCAGTCACGCTGCTGGACTCTTGAGCGCCAGTCACGCTGCTGGACTTTGGAGCACCAGTCACGCTGCTGGACTCTTGAGCGCCAGTCACGCTGCTGGGCTTTGGAGCGCCAGTCACGCTGCTGGACTCTTGAGCGCCAGTCACGCTGCTGGGCTCTGGAGCGCCAGTCACGCTGCTGGACTCTTGAGCGCCAGTCACGCTGCTGGGCTTTGAGCGCCAGTCACGCTGCTGGGCTTTGGAGCACCAGTCACGCTGCTGGGCTTTGGAGCACCAGTCACGCTGCTGGGCTCTTGAGCGCCAGTCACGCTGCTGGACTCTTGAAGCGCCAGTCACGCTGCTGGGCTTTGGAGCGCCAGTCACGCTGCTGGACTCTTGAGCGCCAGTCACGCTGCTGGGCTTTGGAGCGCCAGTCACGCTGCTGGACTCTTGAGCGCCAGTCACGCTGCTGGGCTTTGGAGCGCCAGTCACGCTGCTGGACTCTTGAGCACCAGTCACGCTGCTGGGCTTTGGAGCACCTGCTGGACTCTTGAGCGCCAGTCACGCTGCTGCTGGGCTTTGAGCACCAGTCACGCTGCTGGACTTTGGCGCCAGTCACGCTGCTGGACTCTTGAGCGCCAGTCACGCTGCTGGACTTTGAGCACCCAGTCACGCTGCTGGACTCTTGAGCGCCAGTCACGCTGCTGGACTTTGAGCACCAGTCACGCTGCTGGGACTTTTGAGCGCCAGTCACGCTGCTGGGCTCTGGAGCGCCAGTCACGCTGCTGGACTCTTGAGCGCCAGTCACGCTGCTGGACTCTTTGGAGCGCCAGTCATGCGCTGCTGGACTTTGGAGCGCCAGTCACGCTGCTGAACTCTTGGCGCCAGTCACGCTGCTGGGCTTTTGAGCGCCAGTCACGCTGCTGGACTCTTGAGCGCACCAGTCACGCTGCTGGGCTTTGGAGCACCAGTCACGCTGCTGGACTCTTGAGCGCCAGTCACGCTGCTGGGCTTTGGAGCGCCAGTCACGCTGCTGGACTCTTGAGCGCCAGTCACGCTGCTGGACTTTGGAGCACCAGTCACGCTGCTGGTCTTTGGAGCGCCAGTCACGCTGCTGGACTCTGAGCACCAGTCACGCTGCTGGACTTTGAGCACCAGTCACGCTGCTGGACTTTGGAGCACCAGTCACGCTGCTGGACTTTGAGCGCCAGTCATGCTGCTGGACTTTAGAGCGCCAGTCATGCTGCTGGGCTCTGGAGCGCCAGTCACGCTGCTGGGCTCTTGGGCACCAGTCACGCTGCTGTACTATTGAGCGCCAGTCACGCTGCTGGGCTCTGGAGCGCCAGTCACGCTGCTGGGGGCAGTCAGTCACGCTGCTGGACTCTTGAAGCTTGAGCTGCTGTCACGCTGCTGGGCTTTGGAGCGCCAGTCGCTGCTGGGCTCTGGAGCGCCAGTAATGCTGGGCTTTGGGCGCCAGTCACGCTGCTGGGCTTTGAGCGCCAGTCACGCTGCTGGGCTCTGGAGCGCCAGTCACGCTGCTGGACTCTTGAGCGCCAGTCACGCTGCTGGGCTTTGGAGCGCCAGTCACGCTGCTGGACTCTTGAGCTGCAGTCACGCTGCTGGCCTTTTGAGAGCCAGTCACGCTGCTGGACTCTTGAGCGCCAGTCACGCTGCTGGGCTGCTGGCGCTTGTCACGCTGCCAGTCATGTCTGCTGCTGACTTTGGAGCGCCAGTCACGCTG
The DNA here is from genome assembly GCA_029692085.1 of Gymnothorax javanicus. Classification (NCBI taxonomy): domain Eukaryota; kingdom Metazoa; phylum Chordata; class Actinopteri; order Anguilliformes; family Muraenidae; genus Gymnothorax; species Gymnothorax javanicus. The sequence goes on along the minus strand of JAFJMP010000108.1, from coordinate 39,566 downwards.
CTGGCTTTGGAGCACCAGTCGCTGCTGGACTTTGGGCTTCACGCTGCTGGGCTCTTGTCACAAGTGCTGCTGGACTCTAGGCGCACCAGTCACGCTGCTGACTCTTTGCGCCAGCACCTGTGGGCTGCTGGACTGTCAGTCACCTGCTGAACTCTTGAGCGCCAGTCACGCTGCTGGGCTTTGGAGCACCAGTCACGCTGCTGGACTCTTGAGCGCCAGTCACGCTGCTGCGGCTTTGAGCGCCAGTCACGCTGCTGGTCTTTGAGCACCAGTCACGCTGCTGGGCTTTGAGCTCCAGTCACGCTGCCAGTGGGAGCACCAGTCTGGACTTTTGGGCGCCAGTCACGCTGCTGGGCTCTTGAGCGCCAGTCACGCTGCTGGACTCTGGGCACCAGTCACGCTGCTGGACTCTTGGCGCCAGTCACGCTGCTGGGCTCTGGAGCACCAGTCACGCTGCTGGGCTTTGGAGCCAGTCACGCTGCAGCTTTTGAGCGCCAGTCTGCTGCTGGACTTTTGAGCGCCAGTCACGCTGCTGGACTTTGAGCGCCAGTCACGCTGCTGGGCTTGAGCGCCAGTCACGCTGCTGGGCTTTGGCAGCCAGTCACGCTGCTGGACTTTGGAGCGCCAGTCACGCTGCTGGACTTTGCTGCCAGTCACGCTGCTGGGCTTTGGAGCGCCAGTCACGCTGCTGAGCCACTCTTGGCGCCAGTCACGCTGCTGGACTCTTGAGCGCCAGTCACGCTGCTGGGCTTTGAGCACCAGTCACGCTGCTGGACTCTTGAGCGCCAGTCACGCTGCTGGACTCTTGAGCGCCAGTCACGCTGCTGGGCTTTGGAGCACCAGTCACGCTGCTGGACTCTTGAGCGCCAGTTTGAACTCTTGAGCTCCAGTCACGCTGCTGGACTTTGAGCGCCAGTCACGCTGCTGAACTCTTTGGAGCACCAGCTGCTGCTGCTCCAGTCACTCTTGGCTCCAGTCACGCTGCTGGACTCTTGAGCACCAGTCACGCTGCTGGGCTTTGGGAGCGCCAGTCACGCTGCTGGCTCTTGAGCTCCAGTCACGCTGCTGTGCTCTTGAGCGCCAGTCACGCTGCTGAACTCTTGAGCTCCAGTCACGCTGCTGGGCTTTGGAGCGCCAGTCACGCTGCTGGACTCTTGAGCGCCAGTCACGCTGCTGGGCTCTTGAGCTCCAGTCACGCTGCTGGGCTCTTGAGCACCAGTCATGCTGCTGGACTCTTGAGCGCCAGTCACGCTGCTGGGCTTTGGAGCACCAGTCACGCTGCTGAACTCTTGAGCGCCAGTCACGCTGCTGGGCTCTGGAGCGCCAGTCACGCTGCTGGACTCTGGAGCGCCAGTCACGCTGCTGGGCTTTTGAGCGCCAGTCACGCTGCTGGACTCTTGAGCGCCAGTCACGCTGCTGGCTTTGGAGCGCCAGTCACGCTGCTGGACTCTTGAGCGCCAGTCACGCTGCTGGGCTTTGGAGCACCAGTCACGCTGCTGGACTCTTGAGCGCCAGTCACGCTGCTGGACTCTTGAGCGCCAGTCACGCTGCTGGACTTTGGAGCGCCAGTCACGCTGCTGGACTCTTGAGCGCCAGTCACGCTGCTGGGCTTTGGAGCGCCAGTCACGCTGCTGAACTCTTGAGCGCCAGTCACGCTGCTGGACTCTTGAGCGCCAGTCACGCTGCTGGGCTTTGGAGCGCCAGTCACGCTGCTGGGCTTTGGAGCACCAGTCACGCTGCTGGACTCTTGAGCGCCAGTCACGCTGCTGGGCTCTTGAGCGCCAGTCACGCTGCTGGGCTCTGAGCGCCAGTCACGCTGCTGGACTCTTGAGCGCCAGTCACGCTGCTGGGCTTTGGAGCGCCAGTCACGCTGCTGGACTCTTGAGCGCCAGTCACGCTGCTGGGCTTTGGAGCACCAGTCACGCTGCTGGACTCTTGAGCTCCAGTCACGCTGCTGGGCTTTGGAGCACCAGTCACGCTGCTGGACTCTTGAGCACCAGTCACGCTGCTGGGCTCTTGAGCACCAGTCACGCTGCTGGGCTCTTGAGCTGCCAGTCACGCTGCTGGGCTTTGGAGCACCAGTCACGCTGCTGGGCTTTGGAGCGCCAGTCACGCTGCTGGGCTCTTGAGCGCCAGTCACGCTGCTGGACTCTTGAGCGCCAGTCACGCTGCTGGGCTTTGGAGCGCCAGTCACGCTGCTGGACTCTTGAGCGCCAGTCACGCTGCTGGGCTTTGGAGCACCAGTCACGCTGCTGGACTCTTGAGCGCCAGTCACGCTGCTGGACTCTTGAGCACCAGTCACGCTGCTGGACTTTTGAGCGCCAGTCACGCTGCTGGGCTTTGGAGCACCAGTCACGCTGCTGGACTCTTGAGCGCCAGTCACGCTGCTGGGCTTTGAGCGCCAGTCACGCTGCTGGGCTTTGGAGCGCCAGTCACGCTGCTGGACTCTTGAGCGCCAGTCACGCTGCTGGGCTTTTGGCACCGCCAGTCACGCTGCTGGACTCTTGAGCACCAGTCACGCTGCTGGGCTTTGGAGCGCCAGTCACGCTGCTGGACTCTTGAGCGCCAGTCACGCTGCTGGGCTTTGGAGCACCAGTCACGCTGCTGGACTCTTTAGCGCCAGTCACGCTGCTGGGCTTTGGAGCACCAGTCACGCTGCTGGACTCTTGAGCGCCAGTCACGCTGCTGGACTCTTGAGCGCCAGTCACGCTGCTGGGCTTTGGAGCGCCAGTCACGCTGCTGGACTCTTGAGCGCCAGTCACGCTGCTGGGCTTTGGAGCGCCAGTCACGCTGCTGGACTCTTGAGCGCCAGTCACGCTGCTGGACTCTTGAGCGCCAGTCACGCTGCTGGACTCTTGAGCGCCAGTCACGCTGCTGGGCTTTGGAGCACCAGTCACGCTGCTGGACTCTTGAGCGCCAGTCACGCTGCTGGGCTTTGGAGCGCCAGTCACGCTGCTGAACTCTTGAGCACCAGTCACGCTGCTGGGCTTTGGAGCGCCAGTCACGCTGCTGGACTCTTGAGCTCCAGTCACGCTGCTGGGCTTTGGAGCGCCAGTCACGCTGCTGGACTCTTGCTCCAGTCACGCTCCAGTCAGTCATGCTGCTGGACTCTTTGGAGCGCCAGTCACGCTGCTGGACTCTGGAGCACCAGTCACGCTGCTGGACTTTTGAGCACCAGTCGCGCTGCTGGACTTTTGAGCGCCAGTCACGCTGCTGGACTCTTGAGCGCCAGTCACGCTGCTGGACTTTTGGCGCCAGTCATGCTGCTGGGCTTTGGAGCGCCAGTCACGCTGCTGGGCTCTTGAGCACCAGTCACGCTGCTGGACTGGTGGCGCCAGTCACGCTGCTGGGCTTTGGAGCACCAGTCATGCTGCTGGACTCTTGGCTGAGTCGCCAGTCACGCTGCTGGGCTTCATAAACTAAACCAGTCACGCATGATTTGGACTTTTTGGCGCCAAGTCAGCGCTGCATTGGAAAGCTATACAAATGGATCAGGATTCACCAGTAATACAATGCTGAACTTTGGCGCCAGTCACTTTGAATGGAAATGGAAAGAATGTCACAATAAATTCAAAAATGGTGCCAGTCACAATTCAGCACTGAGTTTAGATTTTATATACTTGAGTATGGAAAAAGGTGAACACATGACTTCACCCTGAGACTGAGTGAAGCTCAGTCTTACATGCACTTTGTGCCATATAGTGGCATTGAGATGGAGCCCCATTCACACTGCTGGACTCTGTAGCGCCAGTCACGCTGCTGGACTCTTGAGCACCAGTCACGCTGCTGGGCTTTGGAGCGCCAGTCACGCTGCTGAACTCTTGAGCGCCAGTCACGCTGCTGGACTCTTGAGCGCCAGTCACGCTGCTGGGCTTTTGAGCGCCAGTCACGCGCTGCTGGACTCTTTGGTCAGCACCAGTCAGCGCTGCTGGGCTTGGAGCACCAGTCACGCTGCTGGGCTTTGGAGCGCCAGTCACGCTGCTGGACTCTTGGCTCCAGTCACGCTGCTGGGCTTTGGAGCACCAGTCACGCGCTGCTGGGCTTTGGAGCGCCAGTCACGCTGCTGGCTTTGAAGCGCCAGTCAAGCTGCTGGACTCTGGAGCACCAGTCATGCTGCTGGACTCTTGAGCGCCAGAAACGCTGCTGAACTCTTGAGCACCAGTCACGCTGCTGGGCTTTGGAGCACCAGTCACGCTGCTGGACTCTTGAGCGCCAGTCATGCTGCTGGGCTTTGGAGCAGCCAGTCACGCTGCTGAACTCTTGAGCGCCAGTCACGCTGCTGGGCTCTTGAGCGCCAGTCACGCTGCTGGGCTCTTGAGCGCCAGTCACGCTGCTGGACTCTTGGAGCGCCAGTCACGCTGCTGGACTTTGAGCGCCAGTCACGCTGCTGGGCTTTGGAGCGCCAGTCACGCTGCTGGGCTTTTGAGCGCCAGTCTGCTGCTGCTGGACTCTTGAGCGCCTCACGCTGCACCTTTGGCGCACTGCTGCTGGACTCTTGAGCGCCAGTCACGCTGCTGGGCTTTGGAGCACCAGTCACGCTGCTGGACTCTTGAGCGCCAGTCACGCTGCTGGGCTTTGGAGCGCCAGTCACGCTGCTGGACTCTTGAGCGCCAGTCACGCTGCTGGGCTTTGGAGCCAGTCACGCTGCTGGACTCTTGAGCTCCAGTCACGCTGCTGGGCTTTTGAGCGCCAGTCACGCTGCTGGACTCTTGAGATCCAGTCACGCTGCTGGGCTCTTGAGCGCCAGTCACTCTGCTGGGCTTTGGAAAGCCTGTCATGCTGCTGGGCTTTGGAGCGCCAGTCACGCTGCTTGGCTTTGGAGCACCAATCACGCTGCTGGACTCTTGAGCTTTGTCACGCTGCTGGGCCAGTCATCGCTGCTGGGCTCTTGGAGCACCAGTCACGCTGCTGGACTCTTGAGCGCCAGTCACGCTGCTGGACTTTTGCTGCTGCCAGTCTCCAGCTGCTGGGCTTTGAGCGCCAGTCACGCTGCTGGGCTTTGGAGCACCAGTCACGCTGCTGGACTTTGGAGCGCCAGTCACGCTGCTGGACTTTGAGCGCCAGTCACGCTGCTGCTGGGCTCTTGAGCGCCAGTCACGCTGCTGGACTCTTGACGCTGCTGGGCTTTGGAGCACCAGTCACGCTGCTGGGCTTTGGAGCGCCAGTCACGCTGCTGGGCTTTGAGCGCCAGTCACGCTGCTGGACTCTTTGGAGCACCAGTCACGCTGCTGGACTCTTGAGCACCCAGTCACGCTGCTGGGCTTTGAGCGCCAGTCACGCTGCTGGACTCTTGAGCGCCAGTCACGCTGCTGGACTTTGAGCGCCAGTCACGCTGCTGGCTTTGAGCGCCAGTCACGCTGCTGGGCTTTGGAGCGCCAGTCACGCTGCTGGACTCTTGAGCGCCAGTCACGCTGCTGGGCTTTTGAGCGCCAGTCACGCTGCTGGGCTTTGAGCGCCAGTCACGCTGCTGGACTCTTGAGCGCCAGTCACGCTGCTGGACTTTGGAGCACCAGTCACGCTGCTGAACTCTTGAGCTCCAGTCACGCTGCTGGGCTCTTTGAGCGCCAGTCACGCTGCTGGACTCTTGAGCGCCAGTCACGCTGCTGGGCTTTGGGCGCCAGTCACGCTGCTGGAACTCTTGAGCGCCAGTCACGCTGCTGGGCTTTGGAGCACCAGTCACGCTGCTGGACTCTTGAGCGCCAGTCACGCTGCTGGGCTTTGGAGCACCAGTCACGCTGCTGGACTCTTTAGCGCCAGTCACGCTGCTGGACTTTTGAGCGCCAGTCACGCTGCTGGGCTCTTGGAGCCAGTCACGCTGCTGCTTTGGACTCTTGCTGCTGGCTTGAGCGCCAGTCACGCTGCTGGGCTTTTGAGCGCCAGTCACGCTGCTGGACTCTTGAGCGCCAGTCACGCTGCTGGACTTTGGAGCGCCAGTCACGCTGCTGGACTCTTGAGCGCCAGTCACGCTGCTGACTCTTTTGAGCGCCAGTCACGCTGCTGGACTCTTGAGCGCCAGTCACGCTGCTGCTGGGCTTTGAGCACCAGTCACGCTGCTGGGCTTTGAGCACCAGTCACGCTGCTGGGCTTTGAGCGCCAGTCACGCTGCTGGACTCTTGAGCGCCAGTCACGCTGCTGGACTCTTTGAGCGCCAGTCACGCTGCTGGACTCTTGAGCACCAGTCACGCTGCTGGGCTTTGGAGCACCAGTCACGCTGCTGGACTCTTGAGCGCCAGTCACGCTGCTGGGCTTCTTGAGCGCCAGTCACGCTGCTGGGCTCTGGAGCGCCAGTCACGCTGCTGGACTCTTGAGCACCAGTCACGCTGCTGGACTTTGAGCGCCAGTCACGCTGCTGGACTCTTGCCAGTCACTGCTGCTGGACTCTTGAGCGCCAGTCACGCTGCTGGACTCTTGAGCGCCAGTCACGCTGCTGGGCTCTTGGAGCACCAGTCACGCTGCTGGGCTTTGGAGCCAGTCACGCTGCTGGACTTTGAGCGCCAGTCACGCTGCTGGACTCTTGAGCGCCAGTCACGCTGCTGGGCTTTGAGCACCAGTCACGCTGCTGGCTCTTGAGCGCCAGTCACGCTGCTGGGCTTTTGAGCACCAGTCACGCTGCTGGGCTTTGGAGCACCAGTCACGCTGCTGGCCAGTCACGCTGCTGGGCTTTGGAGCGCCAGTCACGCTGCTGGACTTTTGAGCGCCAGTCACGCTGCTGGGCTTTGAGCGCCAGTCACGCTGCTGGACTTTTGAGCGCCAGTCGCTGCTGGCTGGCTTTGCACCAGTCACGCTGCTGGACTCTTGAGCGCCAGTCACGCTGCTGGGCTTTGGACGCTGCTGGGCTCTTGAGCACCAGTCACGCTGCTGCTGGCGCCAGTCACGCTGCTGGGCTCTTGAGCCAGTCACGCTGCTGGACTCTTGGCGCCAGTCACGCTGCTGGGCTTTGAGCGCCAGTCACGCTGCTGGGCTTTTGAGCACCAGTCACGCTGCTGGACTCTTGAGCGCCAGTCACGCTGCTGGGCTTTGGAGTGCCAGTCACGCTGCTGGACTCTTGAGCTCCAGTCACGCTGCTGGGCTTTGGAGCGCCAGTCACGCTGCTGGACTCTTGAGCGCCAGTCACGCTGCTGGGCTTTGGAGCGCCAGTCACGCTGCTGCTGAACTCTTGAGCGCCAGTCACGCTGCTGGGCTCTGGAGCGCCAGTCACGCTGCTGGGCTTTTGAGCACCAGTCACGCTGCTGGACGCTGGGCGCCAGTCACGCTGCTGGCTTTTGAGCACCAGTCACGCTGCTGGACTTTGAGCGCCAGTCACGCTGCTGGGCTTTGGAGCACCAGTCACGCTGCTGGACTCTTTAGCGCCAGTCACGCTGCTGGACTTTGGAGCACCAGTCATGCTGCTGGACTCTTGAGCGCCAGTCACGCTGCTGGGCTTTGAGCGCCAGTCACGCTGCTGGACTCTTGAGCGCCAGTCACGCTGCTGGACTCTTGAGCTCCAGTCACGCTGCTGGGCTTTGGAGCGCCAGTCACGCTGCTGGGCTTTGGAGCGCCAGTCACGCTGCTGGGCTTTGGAGCGCCAGTCGCTGCTGGGCTTGGGCTTTGGGCACCAGTCACGCTGCTGGAACTCTTGAGCGCCAGTCACGCTGCTGGGCTTTGGAGCACCAGTCACGCTGCTGGACTCTTGCACCAGCGCTGCTGGGCTTTTGGAGCACCAGTCACGCTGCTGGACTCTTGAGCGCCAGTCACGCTGCTGGGCTTTGGAGCACCAGTCACGCTGCTGGACTCTTGAGCGCCAGTCACGCTGCTGGGCTTTGGAGCGCCAGTCACGCTGCTGGACTCTTGAGCGCCAGTCATGCTGCTGGGCTTTGGAGCGCCAGTCACGCTGCTGGGCTCTGGAGCACCAGTCACGCTGCTGGACTCTTGAGCGCCAGTCACGCTGCTGGACTTTGAGCACCAGTCACGCTGCTGGACTCTTTGGAGCGCCAGTCACGCTGCTGGACTCTTGAGCACCAGTCACGCTGCTGGGACTTTGAGCGCCAGTCACGCTGCTGGGCTTTGGAGCACCAGTCACGCTGCTGGACTCTTGAGCGCCAGTCACGCTGCTGGGCTTTGAGCACCAGTCACGCTGCTGGGCTTTGAGCACCAGTCACGCTGCTGGACTCTTGAGCGCCAGTCACGCTGCTGGACTCTTTGAGCACCAGTCACGCTGCTGGACTTTGAGCACCAGTCACCTGTCACGCTGCTGGACTCTTGAGCGCCAGTCACGCTGCTGGGCTCTGGAGCACCAGTCACGCTGCTGGACTCTTGAGCGCCAGTCACGCTGCTGGACTCTTTGGAGCACCAGTCACGCTGCTGGACTTTGAGCGCCAGTCACGCTGCTGGACTTTGAGCACCAGTCACGCTGCTGGACTTTGAGCGCCAGTCACGCTGCTGGACTCTTTGAGCACCAGTCACGCTGCTGCTGGGCTTTGGAGCGCCAGTCACGCTGCTGGCTCTTGAGCACCAGTCACGCTGCTGGGCTTTGAGCAGTCACGCTGCAGTCACGCTGCTGGGCTTTGGAGCTTGAGCGCCAGTCACGCTGCTGGACTTTGAGCGCCAGTCACGCTGCTGCTTGAGCCAGTCAGTCTGCTGCTGGACTCTTGAGCGCCAGCCAGTCACGCTGCTGGGCTTTGGAGCACCAGTCACGCTGCTGGACTTTTTGAGCGCCAGTCACGCTGCTGGGCTTTGGAGCACCAGTCATGCTGCTGGGCTCTTGAGCGCCAGTCACGCTGCTGGGCTCTTGAGCGCCAGTCACGCTGCTGGGCTTTGGAGCGCCAGTCACGCTGCTGGACTCTTGAGCGCCAGTCACGCTGCTGGACTTTGGAGCGCCAGTCACGCTGCTGGACTCTTGAGCGCCAGTCACGCTGCTGGGCTTTGAGCGCCAGTCACGCTGCTGGACTTGGCGCCAGTCACGCTGCTGGGCTTTGGAGCACCAGTCACGCTGCTGCTGGTCACTGCTCTTGAGCGCCAGTCACGCTGCTGACTTTGGAGCGCCAGTCACGCTGCTGGGCTTTGAGCGCCAGTCACGCTGCTGGGCTTTGGAGCGCCAGTCACGCTGCTGGACTCTTGAGCGCCAGTCACGCTGCTGGGCTTTGGGGCTGAGCCAGTCACGCTGCTGGGCTCTTGAGCGCCAGTCACGCTGCTGGGCTTTGGAGCACCAGTCACGCTGCTGGGCTTTGAAGCACCAGTCACGCTGCTGGGCTCTGTTGCACCAGTCACGCTACTGGACTCATGAGCGCGAGTCACGCTGCTGGGCTCTGGAGCGTCAGTCACGCTGCTGGACTCTTGAGCGCCAGTCACGCTGCTGGGCTTTGGAGAGCCAGTCACGCTGCTGGACTCTTGAGCGCCAGTCACGCTGCTGGGCTTTGGAGCACCAGTCACGCTGCTGGGCTTTGGAGCGCCAGTCACGCTGCTGGGCTTTTGAGCGCCAGTCACGCTGCTGGGCTTTGGAGCGCCAGTCACGCTGCTGGACTTTTTGGGCACCAGTCACGCTGCTGGGCTCTTGAGCACCAGTCTTGAGCGCCAGTCACGCTGCTGGGCTTTGGAGCACCAGTCACGCTGCTGGACTCTTGAGCGCCAGTCACGCTGCTGGGCTTTTGAGCGCCAGTCACGCTGCTGGACTCTGCCAGTCACGCTGCTGGACTCTTGAGCGCCAGTCACGCTGCTGGGCTTTGAGCACCAGTCACGCTGCTGGACTTTTGAGCACCAGTCACGCTGCTGGGCTTTGAGCGCCAGTCAGCGCCAGTCACGCTGCTGCTGGACTTTTGAGCGCCAGTCACGCTGCTGGGCTTTGAGGAGCCAGTCACGCTGCTGGACTCTTGAGCGCCAGTCACGCTGCTGGGCTTTGGAGCACCAGTCACGCTGCTGGACTCTTGAGCGCCAGTCACGCTGCTGGGCTTTGGAGCACCAGTCACGCTGCTGGACTCTTGAGCGCCAGTCACGCTGCTGGGCTTTGGAGCGCCAGTCACGCTGCTGGACTCTTGAGCGCCAGTCACGCTGCTGGACTCTTGAGCGCCAGTCACGCTGCTGGGCTTTGGAGCACCAGTCACGCTGCTGGACTCTTGAGCGCCAGTCACGCTGCTGGGCTTTGGAGCGCCAGTCACGCTGCTGGACTCTTGAGCGCCAGTCACGCTGCTGGGCTGAGCGCCAGTCACGCTGCTGGGCTTTGAGCGCCAGTCACGCTGCTGGGCTTTGGAGCACCAGTCACGCTGCTGGACTTTTGAGCGCCAGTCACGCTGCTGGGCTCTTGAGCGCCAGTCACGCTGCTGGACTCTTGAGCGCCAGTCACGCTGCTGAACTCTTGAGCACCAGTCACGCTGCTGGACTCTTGAGCGCCAGTCACGCTGCTGGGCTCTGGAGCACCAGTCACGCTGCTGGACTCTTGAGCGCCAGTCACGCTGCTGGGCTTTGGAGCGCCAGTCACGCTGCTGGGCTCTTGGAGCGCCAGTCACGCTGCTGGACTCTTGAGCGCCAGTCACGCTGCTGGGCTTTTGAGCGCCAGTCACGCTGCTGGGCTTTGGAGCGCCAGTCACGCTGCTGGGCTTTGGAGCGCCAGTCACGCTGCTGGGCTTTGGGCGCCAGTCACGCTGCTGGGCTTTGAGCACCAGTCACGCTGCTGGACTCTTGAGCGCCAGTCACGCTGCTGGGCTTTGGAGCGCCAGTCACGCTGCTGGCTCTGGAGCGCCAGTCACGCTGCTGGACTCTGGAGCACCAGTCACGCTGCTGGACTCTTGAGCGCCAGTCACGCTGCTGGGCTTTGGAGCGCCAGTCACGCTGCTGGACTCTTGAGCGCCAGTCACGCTGCTGGGCTTTGGAGCGCCAGTCACGCTGCTGGGCTTTGGAGCGCCAGTCACGCTGCTGGGCTTTGGAGCGCCAGTCACGCTGCTGGGCTCTTGAGCACCAGTCACGCTGCTGGACTCTTGAGCGCCAGTCACGCTGCTGGACTCTTGAGCGCCAGTCACGCTGCTGGGCTTTTGAGCACCAGTCACGCTGCTGGACTCTTGAGCGCCAGTCACGCTGCTGGACTCTTGAGCACCAGTCACGCTGCTGGACTCTTGAGCACCAGTCACGCTGCTGGACTCTTGAGCGCCAGTCACGCTGCTGGACTCTTGAGCACCAGTCACGCTGCTGGACTCTTGAGCGCCAGTCACGCTGCTGGGCTTTGGAGCGCCAGTCACGCTGCTGGACTCTTGAGCGCCAGTCACGCTGCGAGCACCAGTCACGCTGCTGGGCTTTGGAGCACCAGTCACGCTGCTGGGCTTTGGAGCACCAGTCACGCTGCTGGACTCTTGAGCGCCAGTCACGCTGCTGGACTTTTGAGCACCAGTCACGCTGCTGGGCTTTGGAGCGCCAGTCACGCTGCTGGGCTTTGGAGCGCCAGTCACGCTGCTGGACTCTTGAGCGCCAGTCACGCTGCTGGGCTTTTGAGCGCCAGTCACGCTGCTGGGCTCTTGAGCACCAGTCACGCTGCTGGACTCTTGAGCGCCAGTCACGCTGCTGGACTTTGGAGCGCCAGTCACGCTGCTGGACTCTTGAGCGCCAGTCACGCTGCTGGGCTTTGGAGCACCAGTCACGCTGCTGCTGGACTTTGGGCGCCAGTCACGCTGCTGAACTTTGAGCTCCAGTCACACGCTGCTGGGCTCTGGAGCGCCAGTCACGCTGCTGGAATCTTGAGCTCCAGTCATGCTGCTGGGCTTTGGAGCGCCAGTCACGCTGCTGGGCTTTTGAGCACCAGTCACGCTGCTGGGCTTTGAGCGCCAGTCACGCTGCTGGACTCTTGAGCGCCAGTCACGCTGCTGGACTTTGGAGCGCCAGTCACGCTGCTGGGCTTTGGAGCGCCAGTCACGCTGCTGGGCTTTGGAGCACCAGTCACGCTGCTGGACTTTGAGCGCCAGTCACGCTGCTGGGCTTTGGAGCACCAGTCACGCTGCTGGACTTTTGAGCGCCAGTCACGCTGCTGGGCTTTGGAGCGCCAGTCACGCTGCTGGACTCTTGAGCGCCAGTCACGCTGCTGGACTCTTGGAGCGCCAGTCACTGCTCTGGGCTTTGGCGCCAGTCACTGCTCTTGGACTTTGGCGCCAGTCACGCTGCTGGACTTTGAGCGCCAGAGCTGCCAGTCACGCTGCTGCTGGGCTTTGGAGCGCCAGTCACGCTGCTGGACTTTGGAGCGCCAGTCTGCTGCTGGACTCTTGAGCGCCAGTCACGCTGCTGGACTCTTGAGCGCCAGTCACGCTGCTGGACTTTTGAGCGCCAGTCACGCTGCTGGGCTTTGGCCAGTCACCAGTCAGTCACGCTGCTGGGCTTGAGCGCCAGTCTGGACTCTTGGAGCGCCAGTCACGCTGCTGGGCTTTGGAGCGCCAGTCACGCTGCTGGACTCTTGAGCGCCAGTCACGCTGCTGGGCTTTGGAGCGCCAGTCACGCTGCTGGACTCTTGAGCGCCAGTCACGCTGCTGCTGCCAGTCACGCTGCTGGGCTTTGGAGCACCAGTCACGCTGCTGGGGAGCGCCAGTCACGCTGCTGGGCTTTGAGCGCCAGTCACGCTGCTGGGCTTTGGAGCGCCAGTCACGCTGCTGGACTCTTGAGCGCCAGTCACGCTGCTGGGCTTTGGAGCACCAGTCACGCTGCTGAACTCTTGAGCGCCAGTCAGCTGCTGGGCTTTGAGCGCCAGTCACGCTGCTGGACTCTTGAGCGCCAGTCACGCTGCTGGGCTTTGAGCGCCAGTCACGCTGCTGGGCTTTGGAGCGCCAGTCACGCTGCTGGACTCTTGGCGCCAGTCACGCTGCTGGCTTTTGGAGCACCAGTCACGCTGCTGGCACAGTCACGCTGCTGGGCTTTGGAGCGCCAGTCACGCTGCTGGACTCTTGAGCGCCAGTCACGCTGCTGGACTCTTGAGCGCCAGTCACGCTGCTGGACTCTTGAGCGCCAGTCACGCTGCTGGACTCTTGAGCGCCAGTCACGCTGCTGGACTCTTGAGCGCCAGTCACGCTGCTGGGCTTTGGAGCGCCAGTCACGCTGCTGGGCTTTGGAGCGCCAGTCACGCTGCTGGACTCTTGAGCGCCAGTCACGCTGCTGCTGGACTTTGGCGCCAGTCACGCTGCTGGACTCTTGAGCGCCAGTCACGCTGTGCTGTGCTCTTGAGCGCCAGTCACGCTGCTGGACTCTTGAGCGCCAGTCACGCTGCTGGACTCTTGAGCGCCAGTCACGCTGCTGGGCTTGGAGCACCAGTCACGCTGCTGGACTCTTGAGCGCCAGTCACGCTGCTGGGCTTTGGAGCGCCAGTCACGCTGCTGGGACTTTTGAGCGCCAGTCACGCTGCTGGACTTTGAGCGCCAGTCACGCTGCTGGGCTCTGGAGCACCAGTCACGCTGCTGGACTCTTGAGCGCCAGTCACGCTGCTGGGCTTTGAGCACCAGTCACGCTGCTGGACTCTTGAGCGCCAGTCACGCTGCTGGACTCTTGAGCGCCAGTCACGCTGCTGGACTCTTGAGCGCCAGTCACGCTGCTGGACTCTTGAGCGCCAGTCACGCTGCTGGGCTTTGGAGCACCAGTCACGCTGCTGGGACTCTTGAGCTCCCAGTCACGCTGCTGGGCTCTGGGCACCAGTCACGCTGCTGAACTCTTGAAGCTCCAGTCACGCTGCTGGGCTCTGGAGCACCAGTCACGCTGCTGGACTCTTGAGCGCCAGTCACGCTGCTGGGCTTTGGAGCACCAGTCACGCTGCTGGACTCTTGAGCGCCAGTCACGCTGCTGGGCTTTGAGCACCAGTCACGCTGCTGGACTCTTGGCGCCAGTCACGCTGCTGGGCTTTTGGGCGCCAGTCACGCTGCTGGACTCTTTGGAGCGCCAGTCACGCTGCTGGGCTTTGGAGCACCAGTCACGCTGCTGGTCTTTTGAGCGCCAGTCACGCTGCTGGAACTCTTGAGCGCCAGTCACGCTGCTGGGCTTTGGGCGCCAGTCACTGCTGGATCCTTGCTGAAGTCTTCATTTTGGCTTTTTTGAAGGCGACTTTAAATGTAAACTAAACTGTAAGCATGGATTTTGTTGTTTTTGGTATACCAAGTCAACGCTGCTGAACAGACATTGAAGCTATACAAATGGATCAGGATTGCACCAGTCATGCAATGACTGACCTTTGGCAGTCACTTTGAATGGAAATGGAAAGAATGTTCCAATAAATTCATGCTGCTGTACACAATTATAGCACTGAGTTTAAATTTTGCTACTGGGCTTTGGAAACCAGTGAACACATGCTGCTGGACTCAGTCTTACATGCACTTTGTGCCATATAGTGGCATTGAGATGGAGCCCCATTCACACTGCTGGACTCTGTAGCGCCAGTCACGCTGCTGGACTCTTGAGCGCCAGTCACGCTGCTGGGCTTTGGAGCGCCAGTCACGCTGCTGGACTCTTGAGCGCCAGTCACGCTGCTGGACTTTGCCAGTCAGCTCACTCTTGAGCACCAGTCACGCTGCTGGGCTTGTCACGCCAGTCACGCTGCTGGGCTTTGGAGCGCCAGTCACGCTGCTGGACTCTTGAGCGCCAGTCACGCTGCTGGACTCTTGAGCGCCAGTCACGCTGCTGGGCTTTGAGCGCCAGTCACGCTGCTGGGCTTTGGAGCGCCAGTCACGCTGCTGGGCTTTGGAGCGCCAGTCACGCTGCTGGACTCTTGAGCGCCAGTCACGCTGCTGGGCTTTGGAGCACCAGTCACGCTGCTGGACTCTTGAGCGCCAGTCACGCTGCTGGGCTTTGAGCGCCAGTCACGCTGCTGGGCTTTGGAGCGCCAGTCACGCTGCTGGGCTTTGGAGCACCAGTCACGCTGCTGGACTCTTGAGCGCCAGTCACGCTGCTGGACTCTTTAGCGCCAGTCACGCTGCTGGGCTCTTGAGCACCAGTCACGCTGCTGGACTCTGGAGCGCCAGTCACGCTGCTGGGCTTTGGAGCGCCAGTCACGCTGCTGGGCTCTTGAGCACCAGTCACGCTGCTGGGCTCTTGGAGCGCCAGTCACGCTGCTGGACTCTTGAGCTCCAGTCACGCTGCTGGGCTTTTGAGCGCCAGTCACGCTGCTGGGCTTTGGAGCGCCAGTCACGCTGCTGGGCTCTTGAGCACCAGTCACGCTGCTGGACTCTTGAGCGCCAGTCACGCTGCTGGGCTTTGGAGCGCCAGTCACGCTGCTGGGCTCTTGAGCGCCAGTCACGCTGCTGGGCTTTGGAGCGCCAGTCACGCTGCTGGACTCTTGAGCTCCAGTCACGCTGCTGGGCTTTGGAGCGCCAGTCACGCTGCTGGGCTTTGGAGCACCAGTCACGCTGCTGGACTCTTGAGCGCCAGTCACGCTGCTGGACTCTTGAGCGCCAGTCACGCTGCTGGGCTCTGGAGCGCCAGTCACGCTGCTGGACTCTTGAGCTCCAGTCACGCTGCTGGGCTTTGGAGCGCCAGTCACGCTGCTGAACTCTTGAGCGCCAGTCACGCTGCTGGACTCTTGAGCTCCAGTCACGCTGCTGGGCTTTGGAGCGCCAGTCACGCTGCTGAACTCTTGAGCTCCAGTCACGCTGCTGGGCTTTGGAGCGCCAGTCGCTGCTGCTGCTGACGCTGCTCTTGAGCTCCAGTCACGCTGCTGGGCTTTTGCGCCAGTCACGCTGCTGGACTCTTGAGCGCCAGTCACGCTGCTGGGACTTTTGAGCCAGTCACGCTGCTGGGCTCTTGAGCACCAGTCACGCTGCTGAACTCTTGAGCGCCAGTCACGCTGCTGGGCTCTGGAGCGCCAGTCACGCTGCTGGACTCTTGAGCGCCAGTCACGCTGCTGGGCTTTGGAGCACCAGTCACGCTGCTGAACTCTTGAGCGCCAGTCACGCTGCTGGGCTTTGGAGCGCCAGTCACGCTGCTGGACTCTTGAGCGCCAGTCACGCTGCTGGGCTTTGGAGTGCCAGTCACGCTGCTGGACTCTTGAGCACCAGTCACGCTGCTGGGCTTTGGAGCACCAGTCATGCTGCTGGGCTTTGGAGCGCCAGTCACGCTGCTGGACTCTGGAGCACCAGTCACGCTGCTGGACTTTTTGAGCGCCAGTCACGCTGCTGGACTTTGGAGCACCAGTCACGCTGCTGGACTTTTGAGCGCCAGTCATGCTGCTGGGGTGAGCGCCAGTCATGCTGCTGGCTGCTGGGCCTTTGCTGCTGGGCTCTTGAGCACCAGTCACGCTGCTGGACTCTTGAGCGCCAGTCACGCTGCTGGGCTTTGAGCGCCAGTCACGCTGCTGGGCTTTGGAGCGCCAGTCACGCTGCTGGACTCTTGAGCGCCAGTCACGCTGCTGGGCTTTGGAGCGCCAGTCACGCTGCTGACTTTGAGCGCCAGTCACGCTGCTGGGCTCTGGAGCACCAGTCACGCTGCTGGACTCTTGAGCTCCAGTCACGCTGCTGGGCTTTGGAGCGCCAGTCACGCTGCTGAACTCTTGAGCACCAGTCACGCTGCTGGACTTTTGAGCGCCAGTCACGCTGCTGGACTCTTGAGCGCCAGTCACGCTGCTGGGCTTTGGAGCACCAGTCACGCTGCTGGACTCTTGAGCGCCAGTCACGCTGCTGGGCTCTGGAGCGCCAGTCACGCTGCTGGGCTCTTGAGCACCAGTCACGCTGCTGGACTCTTGAGCGCCAGTCACGCTGCTGGACTCTTGGAGCCCAGTCACGCTGCTGGACTCTTTGGAGCGCCAGTCACGCTGCTGAACTCTTGAGCTCCAGTCACGCTGCTGGGCTTTGGAGCGCCAGTCACGCTGCTGGGCTTTGGAGCACCAGTCACGCTGCTGGACTCTTGAGCTCCAGTCACGCTGCTGGGCTTTGGAGCACCAGTCACGCTGCTGGACTTTGGAGCGCCAGTCACGCTGCTGGGCTTTGGAGCGCCAGTCACGCTGCTGGACTTTTGAGCTCCAGTCACGCTGCTGGGCTTTGGAGCCAGTCACGCTGCTGGGCTTTGGAGCACCAGTCACGCTGCTGGACTCTTGAGCGCCAGTCACGCTGCTGGGCTTTTGAGCTCCAGTCACGCTGCTGGACTCTTTGAGCGCCAGTCACGCTGCTGGAACTCTTGAGCGCCAGTCACGCTGCTGGGCTTTGGAGCGCCAGTCACGCTGCTGGGCTTTGGAGCACCAGTCACGCTGCTGGGCTCTTGAAGCGCCAGTCACGCTGCTGGACTCTGGAGCGCCAGTCACGCTGCTGGACTCTTGAGCTCCAGTCACGCTGCTGGGCTTTGGAGCACCAGTCACGCTGCTGGGCTTTGGAGCACCAGTCACGCTGCTGGACTCTTGAGCTCCAGTGCTGCTGCTGGGCTTGGAGCGCCAGTCACGCTGCTGGACTCTTGAGCGCCAGTCACGCTGCTGCTGGATGCCAGTCACGCTGCTGGCGCCAGTCACGCTGCTGGACTTTGGAGCGCCAGTCACTGGACTCTTGCTGCTGACTCTTGAGCGCCAGTCACGCTGCTGGGCTCTGGAGCCACTGTCACGCTGCTGAACCAGTCCAGTCTGCTGCTGGACTCTTGAGCGCCAGTCACGCTGCTGGACTCTTGAGCTCCAGTCACGCTGCTGGGCTTTGGAGCGCCAGTCACGCTGCTGGAACTCTTGAGCGCCAGTCACGCTGCTGGGCTTTGGAGCGCCAGTCACGCTGCTGGACTCTTGAGCTCCAGTCACGCTGCTGGTCTTTGGAGCGTCAGTCACGCTGCTGGACTCTTGAGCTCCAGTCACGCTGCTGGGCTTTGGAGCGCCAGTCACGCTGCTGGACTCTTGAGCTCCAGTCACGCTGCTGGGCTTTGGAGCGCCAGTCGCTCGCTGCTGCTTGAGCTGCCAGTCACGCTGCTGGGCTCTTGAGCTCCTGTCACGCTGCTGGGCTCTGGAGCACCAGTCACGCTGCTGGGCTCTGGATTGCCAGTCACTGCTGCTGGACTTTGAGCGCCAGTCACGCTGCTGGACTTTTGAGCGCCAGTCACGCTGCTGGGCTTTTGAGCGCCAGTCACGCTGCTGGACTCTTGAGCGCCAGTCACGCTGCGCTGCTGGGCTTTGAGTCAGGCTGCCAGTCACGCTGCTGGGCTGCTGGACTCTTGCTCCAGTCACGCTGCTGGGCTGGGCTTTGGAGCGCCAGTCACGCTGCTGGCTGCCAGTCACCTGCTGGGCTTTGGTGAACCAGCATGCTGCTGGAGCGCCAGTCACGCTGCTGGGCTGTGGAGCGCCAGTCACGTTGCTGGTCTTTGGAGTGCCAGTCACGCTGCTGGAATCTTGAGCTCCAGTCACGCTGCTGGGCTTTGGAGCGCCAGTCACGCTGCTGGACTTTTGAGCGCCAGTCACGCTGCTGGGCTGGAGCGCCAGTCACGCTGCTGAACTCTTGAGCTCCAGTCACGCTGCTGGGCTGAGCACCAGTCACGCTGCTGGACTCTTGAGCGCCAGTCACGCTGCTGGGCTTTGGAGCACCAGTCACGCTGCTGGACTCTTGAGCTCCAGTCACGCTGCTGGGCTTTGGAGCGCCAGTCATGCTGCTGGACTCTTGAGCGCCAGTCACGCTGCTGGACTTTGGAGCGCCAGTCACGCTGCTGGACTCTGGAGCACCAGTCACGCTGCTGGACTCTTGAGCGCCAGTCACGCTGCTGGGCTTTGGAGCACCAGTCACGCTGCTGGACTCTTGAGCGCCAGTCACGCTGCTGGGTTTTTGAGCGCCAGTCACGCTGCTGGACTTTTGGCGCCAGTCACGCTGCTGCTGGTCTTTGGAGTGCCAGTCACGCTGCTGGACTCTTGAGCTCCAGTCACGCTGCTGCTGGACTTTGAGCACCAGTCACGCTGCTGGACTTTGAGCACCAGTCACGCTGCTGGACTCTTGAGCGCCAGTCACGCTGCTGGGCTCTTGAGCGCCAGTCACGCTGCTGGGCTTTGGAGCACCAGTCACGCTGCTGGGCTTTGAGCGCCAGTCGCTGCTGCTGACTCTTGAGCGCCAGTCACGCTGCTGGGCTCTGGAGCGCCAGTCACGCTGCTGGACTCTTGAGCGCCAGTCACGCTGCTGGGCTTTGGCACCAGCCAGTCACGCTGCTGGACTCTTGAGCGCCAGTCACGCTGCTGGGCTTTTGAGCACCAGTCACGCTGCTGTGCTTTGGAGCGCCAGTCACGCTGCTGGACTCTTGAGCGCCAGTCACGCTGCTGGCTTTGAGCTCCAGTCACGCTGCTGGACTCTGGAGCGCCAGTCATGCTGCTGGGCTTTGGAGCGCCAGTCACGCTGCTGGGCTCTTGAGCTCCAGTCACGCTGCTGGGCTGGAGCATCAGTCATGCTGCTGGGCTTTGGTCACCCGTCACGCTGCTGGAATCTTGAGCTCCAGTCACGCTGCTGGGCTTTGGAGCGCCAGTCACGCTGCTGAACTCTTGAGCTCCAGTCACGCTGCTGGGCGTTTGAGCGCCAGTCAAGCTGCTGGACTCTTGGCGCCAGTCACGCTGCTGGGCTTGGACTGGAAATTGCAAACTGAACTAAAGTCAAGCATGGATTTTTGTTGTTTTTTGGTTTCCCAACTGCCAGTGAAAACAACATTGCTGGAAGCTAAACAAATGGATCGCCATTTCACAAAAACTGAAGTAATACAATGACTTTGGGCGCCAGTCACTTTGAATGAAAATGGAAAGGTCAAATTCAAAAATGGTGCGTTACACAATTACAGCACTGACTTTAGATTTTATATACTTGAGTATGGAAAAAGCTGAACTCATGACTTCATCCTGAGACTGAGTGAAGCTCAGTCTTACATGCACTTTGTGCCATATAGTGGCATTGAGATGGAGCCCCATTCACACTGCTGGACTCTGTAGCGCCAGTCACGCTGCTGGACTCTGGAGCGCCAGTAACGCTGCTGCGCTTTGTAGCGCCAGTCACGCTGCTGGACTCTTGAGCGCCAGTCACGCTGCTGGACTCTTGAGCTCCAGTCACGCTGCTGGGCTTTGGAGCGCCAGTCACGCTGCTGGACTCTTGAGCGCCAGTCACGCTGCTGGGCTTTAGAGAGCCAGTCACGCTGCTGAACTCTTGAGCTCCAGTCACGCTGCTGGGCAATTGAGCTCCAGTCATGCTGCTGTGCTCTGGAGCCTCAGTCACGCTGCTGATCTCTTTAGCTCCAGTCACGCTGCTGGGCTCTTGAGCTCCAGTCACGTTGCTGGGCTCTGGAGCGTCAGTCATGCTGCTGGGCTTTGGAGCGCCAGTCACGCTGCTGGGCTCTTGAGCTCCAGTCACGCTGCTGGGCTCTGGAGCGTCAGTCACGCTGCTGGAATCTTGAGCTCCAGTCACGCTGCTGGGCTTTGGAGCGCCAGTCACGCTGCTGGGCTCTTGAGCGCCAGTCACGCTGCTGGGCTCTTGAGCGCCAGTCACGCTGCTGGGCTTTGGAGCGCCAGTCACGCTGCTGGACTCTTGAGCGCCAGTCACGCTGCTGGGCTCTTGAGCGCCAGTCACGCTGCTGAACTCTTGAGCTCCAGTCACGCTGCTGGGCTCTTGAGCTCCAGTCATGCTGCTGTGCTTTGCTGCCAGTCACGCTGCTGGACTCTTGAGCGCCAGTCACGCTGCTGGACTCTTGAGCTCCAGTCACGCTGCTGGGCTCTTGAGCGCCAGTCACGCTGCTGGGCTTTGGAGCGCCAGTCACGCTGCTGGACTCTTGAGCGCCAGTCACGCTGCTGGGCTTTGGAGCGCCAGTCACGCTGCTGGACTCTTGAGCGCCAGTCACGCTGCTGGGCTCTTTGAGCGCCAGTCACGCTGCTGGGGAGCACCAGTCATGCTGGCTGGTCACTGCTGCTGGGCTGTGGAGCCAGTCACGCTGCTGGGCTTTGGAGCTGCCAGTCACGCTGCTGGGCTTTTGAGTGCCGCCAGTCACGCTGCTGGACTCTTTGGAGCGCCAGTCACGCTGCTGGACTCTTTGGAGAGCCAGTCACGCTGCTGGACTTTTGAGCGCCAGTCACGCTGCTGGACTTTGGAGCGCCAGTCACGCTGCTGGACTCTTGAGCGCCAGTCACGCTGCTGGCTGGGCTTTGGCTCTGGAGCCAGTCACGCTGCTGGACTCTGCTGGAGCGCCAGTCACGCTGCTGGGCTTTGGAGCGCCAGTCACGCTGCTGGACTTTGGAGCGCCAGTCACGCTGCTGGACTTTGGAGCGCCAGTCACGCTGCTGGGTCTTTGGCGCCAGTCACGCTGCTGGACTCTTGAGCTCCAGCGCCAGTGGGCTTTGCTCACGCTGGACTCTTGAGCTCACCAGTCACGCTGCTGGACTCTTGGGCGCCAGTCACGCTGCTGGCTGCTTTTGGCGCCAGTGCTGGGCTCGCTGCTGGGCTCTTGAGCTCCAGTCACGCTGTTGGGCTTTGGAGCGCCAGTCACTGCTGCTGGACTCTTGGCTGGTCCATTGCCAGTCACGCTGCTGACTGTGCAAAACTAAACTAAAGCGCCAGCATGGATTTTTGTTGTTTTTGTTACCCAACTGCAAAGCAGCGTGAACAGTCACGCTGCTAAACAAATGGATCACCAGTCACAAAATACTGGTAATACAATGACTGACCCAGGCTATCAGTCACTTTGAATGAAAATGGAAAGAATGTTACGATAAATTCAAACATGGTGCTGGCCAGTCACAATTACAGAACTGAGTTTTAGATTTTATATACTTGAGTAGTCAAAAAGCTGAACTGGACTTTTGAAGCTCAGTCTTACATGCTTTGGGCCATATAGTGGCATTGAGATGGAGCCCCATTCACACTGCTGGACTCTGTAGCGCCAGTCACGCTGCTGGACTCTTGAGCGCCAGTCACGCTGCTGGACTCTTGAGCGCCAGTCACGCTGCTGGACTCTTGAGCGCCAGTCACGCTGCTGGACTCTTGAGCTCCAGTCACGCTGCTGGGCTTTGGAGCGCCAGTCACGCTGCTGGACTGGAGCGCCAGTCACGCTGCTGGGCTTCTTGAGCGCCAGTCACGCTGCTGAACTCTTGAGCACCAGTCACGCTGCTGGGCTTTGAGCTCCAGTCACGCTGCTGGGCTTTGAGCGCCAGTCACGCTGCTGGGCTCTTGAGCACCAGTCACGCTGCTGGGCTCTTGAGCGCCCAGTCACGCTGCTGGGCTCTTGAGCTCCAGTCACGCTGCTGGACTCTTGAGCGCCAGTCACATGCTGCTGTCATGCTGCTGGGCTTTGGAGCACCAGTCACGCTGCTGGACTCTTGAGCACCAGTCACGCTGCTGGGCTTTGGGCGCCAGTCACGCTGCTGGGCTTTGGAGCACCAGTCACGCTGCTGAACTGGCTCATGCTGCTGGGCTTTGGAGCGCCAGTCACGCTGCTGGAACTTTGAGCGCCAGTCACGCTGCTGCTGGACTTTTGAGGCGCCAGTCACGCTGCTGCTGGGCTTTGCTGGGGAGCACCAGTCACGCTGCTGGACTCTTGAGCGCCAGTCACGCTGCTGCTGGGCTCACGCTGCTGGAGCTGCCAGTCACGCTGCTGGGCTTTGCCAGTCACGCTGCTGGACTCTTGGAGCGCCAGTCACGCTGCTGGACTCTTGAGCGCCAGTCACGCGCTGCTGGGCTTTGCTGCTGGCTTTGGAGTGCCAGTCACCTGGACTTTGAGCTCCAGTCACGCTGCTGGACTCTTGAGCTCCAGTCACGCTGCTGCTGGGCGCTGCTGCTGGGCTCTTGAGCACCAGTCACGCTGCTGCTTTGGAGCTCCAGTCACGCTGCTGGACTCTTGGCGCCAGTCACGCTGCTGGGCTCTGGCTTTGGAGCGCCAGTCACGCTGCTGGGCTTTGGAGCGCCAGTCACGCTGCTGGACTCTTGAGCGCCAGTCACGCTGCTGGGCTTTGGAGCACCAGTCACGCTGCTGGACTCTGGAGCGCCAGTCACGCTGCTGGACTTCTTGAGCCAGTCCGCTGCTGGACTCTGCCAGTCACGCTGCTGGGCTTTGGAGCGCCAGTCACGCTGCTGGGCTTTTGACTCTTGAGCCAGTCACGCTGCTGGGCTTTGGCACCAGCCAGTCACGCTGCTGGGCTTTGGAGCTCCAGTCACATGCTGCTGGTCACTCTTGAGCGCCAGTCACGCGCTGCTGGGCTTTGGGCTTGAGCCAGTCACTGCTGGGCTTTGCTGGGCTCTTGGGCTCAGTCACCAGTCACGCTGCTGGACTCGCTGCTGGGCTTCTGAGCGCCAGTCACGCTCTGCTGAACTCTTGCTCCAGTCACGCTGCTGGGCTTTGGAGCGCCAGTCACGCTGCTGGGCTTTGAGCTGCCAGTCAGTCACGCTGCTGGACTTTGGAGCACCAGTCACGCTGCTGACTCTTTGAGCGCCAGTCATGCTGCTGGGCTTTGGGCGCCAGTCACGCTGCTGCTGGACTCTGTTGGACTCTTGAGCGCCAGTCACGCTGCTGGGCTTTCACGCTGCTGGAGCGCCAGTCAGTCACGCTGCTGGGCTTTGCTGGGCACCAGTCACGCTGCTGGACTTTTGAGCGCCAGTCACGCTGCTGGGCTTTGGAGCGCCAGTCACGCTGCTGGACTCTTGAGCGCCAGTCACGCTGCTGGGCTTTCGAGCACCAGTCACGCTGCTGGACTCTTGAGCGCCAGTCGCTGCTGGGCTTTTGCTGCCTGCTGACTCTTTGAGCGCCAGTCACGCTGCTGGACTCTTGAGCTCCAGTCACGCTGCTGGGCTTTGGAGCACCAGTCACGCTGCTGGGCTCTTGAGCGCCAGTCACGCTGCTGGGCTTTGGAGCACCAGTCACGCTGCTGGACTCTTGAGCGCCAGTCACGCTGCTGGGCTCTTGAGCGCCAGTCACGCTGCTGGACTCTTGAGCCAGTCACGCTGCTGAACTCTTGAGCGCCAGTCACGCTGCTGGTCTTTGGAGCGCCAGTCACGCTGCTGAACTCTTGAGCTCCAGTCACGCTGCTGGGCTCTGGAGCGTCAGTCACGCTGCTGGACTCTTGAGCTCCAGTCACGCTGCTGGGCTTTGGAGCACCAGTCACGCTGCTGAACTCTTGAGCGCCAGTCACGCTGCTGGGCTTTGGAGCGCCAGTCACGCTGCTGGTCTTTGGAGTGCCAGTCACGCTGCTGGACTCTTGAGCGCCAGTCACGCTGCTGGGCTTTGGAGCGCCAGTCACGCTGCTGGACTCTTGAGCTCCAGTCACGCTGCTGGGCTTTGGAGCACCAGTCACGCTGCTGGACTCTTGAGCGCCAGTCACGCTGCTGGACTCTTGAGCGCCAGTCACGCTGCTGGGCTTTGGAGCGCCAGTCACGCTGCTGGGCTTTGGAGCACCAGTCACGCTGCTGGACTCTTGAGCGCCAGTCACGCTGCTGGGCTTTGGAGCGCCAGTCACGCTGCTGGTCTTTGGAGCGCCAGTCACGCTGCTGGACTCTTGAGCGCCAGTCACGCTGCTGGGCTTTGGAGCACCAGTCATGCTGCTGGGCTTTGGAGCACCAGTCATGCTGCTGGGCTCTTGAGCGCCAGTCACGCTGCTGAACTCTTGAGCTCCAGTCACGCTGCTGGACTCTTTGACCTCCAGTCACGCTGCTTGGCTTTAGAGCGCCAGTCATGCTGCTGGACTCTGAAGCGCCAGTCACGCTGCTGGACTCTGGAGCACCAGTCACGCTGATGGACTCTTGAATGGCAGTCAGGTTACTGGTCTTTGGAGCGCCAGTCACGCTGCTGGGCTTTGGAGCGCCAGTCACGCTGCTGGTCTTTGAGTGCCAGTCACGCTGCTGGACTCTTGAGCTCCAGTCACGCTGCTGGGCTTTGGAGCGCCAGTCACGCTGCTGTGCTCTAGAGCGTCAGTCACGCTGCTGAACTCTTGAGCTCCAGTCACGCTGCTGGGCTCTTTGCTGCTGGAACTCTTGAGCTCCAGTCACGCTGCTGGGCTTTGGAGCGCCAGTCACGCTGCTGAACTCTTGAGCTCCAGTCACGCTGCTGGGCTTTGGAGCGCCAGTCACGCTGCTTCACTTTGGAGCACCAGTCACGCTGCTGGACTCTTGAGCTCCAGTCATTCTGCTGGGCTTTGGAGCACCAGTCACGCTGCTGAACTCTTGAGCACCAGTCACGCTGCTGAACTCTTGAGCTCCAGTCACGCTGCTGGGCTCTGGAGCGCCAGTCACGCTGCTGGAATCTTGAGCACCAGTCACGCTGCTGGACTCTTGAGCGCCAGTCACGCTGCTGGGCTCTTGAGCTCCAGTCACGCTGCTGTGCTTTGGAGCGCCAGTCACGCTGCTGGACTTTGGCGCCAGTCACGCTGCTGGGTTCTTGAGCGCCAGTCAGTCACACTGCTGGGCTTTGAGCACCAGTCACGCTGCTGGACTCTTGAGCGCCAGTCACGCTGCTGGACTCTTGAGCTCCAGTCACGCTGCTGGACTCTTTGAGCGCCAGTCACGCTGCTGGGCTTTGAGCGCCAGTCACGCTGCTGGACTCTTGAGCTCCAGTCACGCTGCTGGACTCTGGAGCGCCAGTCACGCTGCTGGACTCTTGAGCGCCAGTCAGGCTGCTGGGCTCTTGAGCTCCAGTCACGCTGCTGGGCTCTTGAGCGCCAGTCACGCTGCTGAACTCTTTAGGCTCCAGTCACGCTGCTGGGCTTTGGAGACCAGTCACGCTGCTGGGCTCTTGAGAGCACCAGCCAGTCTGAACGCGCCAGTCTGCTGCTCTTTGGAGCACCAGTCACGCTGCTGGACTTTGGAGCACCAGTCACGCTGCTGGACTCTTGAGCGCCAGTCACGCTGCTGGGCTTTGGAGCACCAGTCACGCTGCTGGACTCTTGAGCGCCAGTCACGCTGCTGAACTCTTGAGCTCCAGTCACGCTGCTGGGCTCTGGAGCGCCAGTCACGCTGCTGGGCTCTTGAGCTCCAGTCACGCTGCTGGGCTTTGGAGCACCAGTCACGCTGCTGGACTCTGGCCAGTCACGCTGCTGGGCTTTGGGCGCCAGTCACGCTGCTGGACTCTTGAGCGCCAGTCACGCTGCTGGACTCTTTGAGCACCAGTCACGCTGCTGGGCTCTTGAGCATCCAGTCACGCTGCTGAACTCTTGAGCTCCAGTCACGCTGCTGGGCTCTTGAGCGCCAGTCACGCTGCTGGGCTCTGGAGCGCCAGTCACGCTGCTGGGCTCTTGGCGCCAGTCACGCTGCTGGAACTCTTGAGCTCCAGTCAGGCTGCTGCTGGACTTCTGAGCGCCAGTCACGCTGCTGGACTCTTGAGCTCCAGTCACGCTGCTGGCTCTTGAGCGCCAGTCACGCTGCTGGGCTCTTGAGCACCAGTCATGCTGGGCTCTTGAGCTCCAGTCACGCTGCTGGGCTCTGGAGCACCAGTCACGCTGCTGGACTCTTGAGCGCCAGTCACGCTGCTGGACTCTTGAGCGCCAGTCACGCTGCTGGGCTTTGGAGCACCAGTCACGCTGCTGGACTTTGGAGCACCAG
The DNA here is from genome assembly GCA_029692085.1 of Gymnothorax javanicus. Classification (NCBI taxonomy): domain Eukaryota; kingdom Metazoa; phylum Chordata; class Actinopteri; order Anguilliformes; family Muraenidae; genus Gymnothorax; species Gymnothorax javanicus. The sequence goes on along the minus strand of JAFJMP010000108.1, from coordinate 13,152 downwards.
TCACGCTGCTGGGCTCTTGAGCGCCAGTCACGCTGCTGGGCTTTGGAGCACCAGTCACGCTGCTGAACTCTTGAGCGCCAGTCACGCTGCTGAACTCTTGAGCGCCAGTCACGCTGCTGGGCTCTGGAGCACCAGTCACGCTGCTGGACTCTTGAGCGCCAGTCACGCTGCTGGGCTTTTGGCGCCAGTCACGCTGCTGGACTCTTGAGCGCCAGTCACGCTGCTGGGCTTTGGAGCACCAGTCACGCTGCTGGACTCTTGAGCGCCAGTCACGCTGCTGGGCTCTTGAGCGCCAGTCACGCTGCTGGGCTTTTGAGCGCCAGTCACGCTGCTGAACTCTTGAGCTCCAGTCACCTTGCTGGGCTCTGTAGCGTCAGTCACTCTGCTGGCATCTTGAGCTCCAGTCACGCTGCTGGGCTTTGGAGCAACAGTCACCCTGCTGAACTCTTGAGCTCCAGTCAGGCTGCTGGACTCTGGAGCGCCAGTCACGCTGCTGGACTCTTGAGCTCCAGTCACGCTGCTGAGCTCTGGAGCGCCAGTCACGCTGCTGGGCTTTGGGCACCAGTCACGCTGCTGGACTCTTGAGCGCCAGTCACGCTGCTGGGCTCTGGAGCACCAGTCACGCTGCTGGACTCTTGAGCTCCAGTCACGCTGCTGAGCTTTGGAGCGCCAGTCACGCTGCTGGGCTTTTGAGCGCCAGTCACGCTGCTGGGCTCTGGAGCGCCAGTCACGCTGCTGGGCTCTTGAGCACCAGTCACGCTGCTGGGCTTTGGAGCACCAGTCACGCTGCTGGACTCTTGAGCGCCAGTCACGCTGCTGGGCTTTTGGAGCGCCAGTCACGCTGCTGGGTTCTGGAGCGTCAGTCACGCTGCTGAACTCTTGAGCTCCAGTCTGGCTGCTGGGCTCTGGAGCGTCAGTCACGCTGCTGAACTCTTGAGCGCCAGTCACGCTGCTGGGCTCTGGAGCGACAGTCACGCTGCTGACCTTTTTGACCGCCAGTCATGCTGCCCTCGAGGATCTTGTCTGAGTCCATTGGTGGTTAAGGCTTGTACTGGAAATCGCAAACTGAACTAAAGTGCAAGTATGGATTTTGTTGTTTTTGGTACACCAACTGCAAAGCAGCGTGAACAGACATTGCAAGCTATACAAATGGATCAGGATGCAAAAAACTGAAGCACCAGATCTATGCTGCAGTCACTTTGAATGGAAATGAAAGAATCACGCAAATGCAAAAATGGTGCTTGACACGCCAGTCACTTTGATTTTATTTACTTTAGTATGGAACCAGTGAACACGCTTCACCCTGAGACTGAGTGAAGCTCAGTCTTACATGCACTTTGTGCAATATAGTGGCATTGAGATGCAGCCCCATTCATACTGCTGGACTCTGTAGAGCCAGTCACGCTGCTGGGCTGTTGAGCGCCAGTCAGGCTGCTGGACTCTTGAGCGCCAGTCACGCTGCTGGGCTCTTGAGCGCCAGTCACGCTGCTGGACTCTTGAGCTCCAGTCACGCTGCTGGGCTTTGGAGCGCCAGTCACGCTGCTGGACTCTTGAGCGCCAGTCACGCTGCTGGGCTTTGGAGAGCCAGTCACGCTGCTGAACTCTTGAGCTCCAGTCACGCTGCTGGGCTTTGAGCTCCAGTCACGCTGCTGGGCTCTGGAGCGCCAGTCATGCTGCTGGGCTTTGAGCGCCAGTCACGCTGCTGGGCTCTTGAGCTCCAGTCACGCTGCTGGGCTTTGGAGCGCCAGTCACGCTGCTGGACTCTTGAGCGCCAGTCACGCTGCTGGGCTTTGGAGCGCCAGTCACGCTGCTGGACTCTTGAGCTCCAGTCACGCTGCTGGGCTCTGGAGCGCCAGTCATGCTGCTGGGCTTTGGAGCGCCAGTCACGCTGCTGGGCTTTGGAGCGCCAATCACGCTGCTGGGCTTTGGAGCACCAGTCACGCTGCTGGACTCTTGAGCTCCAGTCATGCTGCTGGGCTTTGGAGCACCAGTCACGCTGCTGAACTTTTGAGCACCAGTCACGCTGCTGGACTCTTGAGCGCCAGTCACGCTGCTGGGCTCTGGAGCACCAGTCACGCTGCTGGACTCTTGAGCTCCAGTCACGCTGCTGGGCTTTGGAGCGCCAGTCATGCTGCTGAACTCTTGAGCTCCAGTCACGCTGCTGGGCTTTGGAGCGCCAGTCACGCTGCTGGACTCTTGAGCGCCAGTCACGCTGCTGGGCTCTTGAGCTCCAGTCACGCTGCTGGGCTCTAGAGCGTCAGTCGCACTGTTGAACTCTTGAGCTCCAGTCACGCTGCTGGACTCTGGGCACCAGTCACGCTGCTGGACTCTTGAGCTCCAGTCACGCTGCTGGGCTTTGGAGCTGCCAGTCACGCTGCTGGACTCTTGAGCTCCAGTCACGCTGCTGGGCTTTGGAGCGCCAGTCACGCTGCTGGACTCTTGAGCGCCAGTCACGCTGCTGGGCTTTTGAGCGCCAGTCACGCTGCTGGACTCTTGAGCTCCAGTCACGCTGCTGGGCTTTGGAGCGCCAGTCACGCTGCTGGACTCTTGAGCGCCAATCACGCTGCTGGTCTTTGGAGCGCCAGTCAGGCTGCTGGACTCTTGAGCGCCAGTCACGCTGCTGGGCTTTGGAGCACCAGTCATGCTGCCCTCGAGGATCTTGGCTGAGTCCATTGGTGGTGAAGGCTGACTGGAAATTTTAAGCTGAACTAAAGTCAAGCATGGATTTTGTTGTTTTTGGTATACCAACTGCAAAGCAGCGTGAACAGCCATTGCAGGCTATACAAATGGATCAGGATTGCACAAAAAACTGAAGTAATACAATGACTGATCTATGGCTACAGTCACTTTGAATGGAAATGAAAGAATGTTACGACAAATTCAAAAATGGTGCGGTACACAATTACAGCACTGACTTTAGATTTTATATACTTGAGTATGGAAAAAGGTGAACTCATGACTTCACCCTGAGACTGAGTGAAGCTCAGTCTTACGCTGCTGGATGAGCTTGAGCGCCAGTCACGCTGCTGGGCTCTAGAGCGTCAGTCATGCTGCTGGGCTTTGCAGGGCCAGTCACGCTGCTGGGCTCTTGAGCTCCAGTCACGCTGCTGGGCTCTGGAGCGTCAGTCACGCTGCTGGAATCTTGAGCACCAGTCACGCTGCTGGGCTTGGAGCACCAGTCACGCTGCTGGGCTTTGGGCACCAGTCACGCTGCTGGACTCTTGAGCTCCAGTCACGCTGCTGGGCTTGCTGGGCTCTGGGCGCCAGTCACGCTGCTGGACTCTTGAGCTCCAGTCACGCTGCTGGGCTCTGGAGCGCCAGTCACGCTGCTGGACTCTTGAGCGCCAGTCACGCTGCTGGACTCTTGAGCGCCAGTCACGCTGCTGGGCTCTGGAGCGCCAGTCACGCTGCTGGGCTCTGGGCGCCAGTCATGCTGTTGAACTCTTGAGCTCCAGTCACGCTGCTGGGCTCTTGGGCGCCAGTCACGCTGCTGGACTCTTGAGCTCCAGTCACGCTGCTGGGCTTTGGAGCGCCAGTCACGCTGCTGGACTCTTGTGCGCCAGTCACGCTGCTGGGCTTTGGAGCGCCAGTCACGCTGCTGGACTCTTGAGCGCCAATCACGCTGCTGGGCTTTGGAGCGCCAGTCACGCTGCTGATCTCTTGAGCTCCAGTCACGCTGCTGGGCTTTGGAGCGCCAGTCACGCTGCTGGACTCTTGAGCGCCAGTCACGCTGCTGGTCTTTGGAGCGCCAGTCACGCTGCTGGACTCTGGAGCGCCAGTCACGCTGCTGGGCTTTCGAGCACCAGTCATGCTGCCCTCGAGGATCTTGGCTGAGTCCATTGGTGGTGAAGGCTTGGACTGGAAATTGCAAACTGAACTAAAGTGCAAGCATGGATTTTGTTGTTTTTGGTATACCAACTGCAAAGCAGCGTGAACAGCCAGTGCAGGCTATACAAATGGATCAGGATTCACAAAAAACTGCTGTAATCTTGACTGCTCAGGCTACAGTCACTTTGAATGGAAATGAAAGAATGTTCGATAAATTCAAAAATGGTGCTACCACTTCAGCACTGCTTTAGGATATACTTGAGTATGAAAAAAAAGGTGAACTCATGACTTCACCCTGAGACTGAGTGAAGCTCAGTCTTACATGCACTTTATGAGCTGAGCGCCAGTCACGCTGCTGGGCTCTAGAGCGTCAGTCATGCTGCTGGGCTTTGCAGGGCCAGTCACGCTGCTGGGCTCTTGAGCTCCAGTCACGCTGCTGGACTCTGGAGCGCCAGTCACGCTGCTGGACTCTTGAGCGCCAGTCACGCTGCTGGGCTTTGGAGCGCCAGTCACGCTGCTGGGCTTTGGAGCGCAAGTCACGCTGCTGGAATCATGAGCTCCAGTCACGCTCTTGAGCTCCAATCACGCTGCTGGGCTCTAGAGCGTCAGTCACGCTGCTGAACTCTTGAGCTCCAGTCACGCTGCTGGGCTCTGGAGAGTCAGTCACGCTGCTGGAATCCTGAGCTCCAGTCACGCTGCTGGACTCTTCAGCGCCAGTCACGCTGCTGGGCTCTTGAGCTCCAATCACGCTGCTGGACTCTAGAGCGTCAGTCACGCTGCTGAACTATTGAGCTCCAGTCACGCTGCTGGGCTTTGCAGTGCCAGTCACGCTGCTGGGCTTTGGAGCGCCAGCCACGCTGCTGGGCACTTGAGCTCCAGTCACGCTGCAGGGCTTTAGATCGTCAGTCACGCTGCTGAACTCTTGAGCTCCATTCACCTTGCTGGGCTCTAGAGCGTCAGTCACGCTGCTAGAATCTTGAGCTCCAGTTTTGCTGCTGGGCTTTGGAGCGCCAGTTACGCTGCTGGACTCTTGAGCGCCAGTCACGCTGCTGTACACCTCAGCGACAGTCACGCTGCTGGGCTTTGGAGAGCAAGTCACGCTGCTGGAATCTTGAGCTCAAGTCACGCTGCTGGGCTTTTGAGCGCCAGTCACGCTGCTGAACTCTTAAGCTCCAGTCACGCTGCTAGGTTTTGGAGCGCCAGTCAAGCTGCTGGGCTCTTGAGCTCCAGTCACGCTGCTGGGCTCTGGAGCGTCAGTCACGCTGCTGAACTCTTGAGCTCCAGTCACGCTGCTGGGCTCTGGAGTGTCAGTCAAGCTGCTGGAATCTTGAGCTCCAGTCACGCTGCTGGGCTTTGGAGAGCCAGACACGCTGCTGGGCTTTGGAGCGCCAGTCACGCTGCTGGGCTCTTGAGCTCCAATCACGCTGCAGGGCTTTAGAGCGCCAGTCACGCTGCTGGACTCCTCAGCGACAGTCTCGCTGCTTGGCTTTGCAGAGCAAGTCACGATGCTGAACTCTTGAGCTCCAGTCACGCTGCTTGCTAATTGAGCTCCAGTCACGCTGCTGGGCTCTGGAGCGTCAGTCACGCTGCTGATCTCTTGAGCTCCAGTCACGCTGCTGGACTCTTGATCGCCAATCACGCTGCTTGGCTTTGGAGCGCCAGTCACGCTGCTGATCTCTTGAGCTCCAGTCACGCTGCTGGGCTTTGGAGCGCCAGTCACGCTGCTGGACACTTGAGGGCCAATCACGCTGCTGGTCTTTGGAGCGCCAGTCAGGCTGCTGGAATCTTGAGCTCCAGTCACGCTGCTGGGCATTGGTGCACCAGTCACGCTGCTGAAATCTTGAGCTCCAGTCACGCTGCTGAGATTTGGAGCACCATTCACGCTGAATGACTCTTGATCGCCAGTCACGCTGCTGGGCTCTGGAGCGCCAGTAACGCTGCTGGGCTCTTCGGCACCAGTCACGCTGCTGGACTCTTGAGTGCCAGTCACGCTGCTGGACTCTTGAGTGCCTGTCACGCTGCTGGACTCTTGTGCTCCAGTCACACTGCTGGGCTTTAGAGCGTCAGTCACGCTGGTCTAATCTTGTGCTCAAGTCACGCTGCTGGGCTTTTGAGCGCCAGTCACGCTGCTGGGCTTTGGAGCGCCAGTCACGCTGCTGCTCTTTGGAGTGCCAGTCACGCTGCTGGACTCTTGAGCTCCAGTCACGCTGCTGGGCTTTGGAGCGCCAGTCACGCTGCTGGGCTTTGGAGCACCAGTCACGCTGCTGGGCTTTGGAGCGCCAGTCACGCTGCTGGAATCTTGTGCTCCAGTCACGCTGCTGAGCTTTGGAGCACCAGTCACGCTGCTGAACTCTTGAGCTACAGTCACGCTGCTTGGCTTTGGAGCGGCAGTCACGATGCTGGGCTTTGGAGCACCAGTCACGCTGCTGGAATCTTGAGCTCCAATCACGCTGCTGGGCTTTGGAGCACCAGTCACGCTGCTGAACTCTTGAATACCAGTCACGCTGCTGAACCTCTGAGCTCCAGTCACGCTGCTGGGCTCTGGAGCGTCAGTCACGCTGCTGACTTTGAGCGCCAGTCACGCTGCTGGGCTTTGGGCGCCAGTCACGCTGCTGAACTCTTAAGCTCCAGTCACGCTGCTGGGGTTTTGGAGCGCCAGTCAAGCTGCTGGGCTCTTGAGCTCCAATCACGCTGCTGGGCTCTAGAGCGTCAGTCATGCTGCTGAACTCTTTAGCTCCAGTCACCTTGCTGGGCTCTGGAGTGTCAGTCATGCTGCTGGAATCTTGAGCTCCAGTCACGCTGCTGGGCTTTGGAGAGCCAGTCACGCTGCTGGGCTTTGGAGCGCCAGTCACGCTGCTGGGCTCTTGAGCTCCAATCACGCTGCTGGCTTTAGAGCACCAGTCACGCTGCTGGACTCCTGAGCGCCAGTCACGCTGCTTGGCTTTGGGAGCCAAGTCACGCTGCTGAACTCTTGAGCTCCAGTCACGCTGCTTGCTAATTGAGCTCCAGTCACGCTGCTGGGCTCTGGAGCGTCAGTCACGCTGCTGATCTCTTGAGCTCCAGTCACGCTGCTGGACTCTTGAGCGCCAATCACGCTGCTGGGCTTTGGAGCGCCAGTCACGCTGCTGGATCTCTTGAGCTCCAGTCACGCTGCTGGGCTTTGGAGCGCCAGTCACGCTGCTGGACTCTTTGAGGGCCAATCACGCTGCTGGTCTTTGGAGAGCCAGTCAGGCTGCTGGAATCTTGAGCTCCAGTCATGCTGCTGTGCATTGGTGCACCAGTCACGCTGCTGAAATCTTGAGCTCCAGTCACGCTGCTGAGATTTGGAGCACCAGTCACGCTGCTGGGCTTTGGTGCGCCAGTCACGTTGCTGGCTTTGGAGTGCCAGTCACGCTGCTGGACTCTTGAGCTCTAGACAAGCTGCTGGGCTTTGGAGAGCCAGTCACGCTACTGGGCTTTGGAGCACCAGTCACGCTGCTGGACTCTTGAGCGCCAGTCACGCTGCTGAACCTCTGAGCTCCAGTCACGCTGCTGGGCTTTGGAGCACCAGTGACGCTGCTGAACTCTTGAGTACCAGTCACGCTGCTGAACTCTTTAGCTCCAGTCACGCTGCTAGGTTTTGGAGCGCCAGTCACGCTGCTGGGCTCTTGAGCTCCAATCACGCTGCTGGGCTCTAGAGCGTCAGTCACGCTGCTGAACTCTTGAGCTCCAGTCACCTTGCTGGGCTCTGGAGCGTCAGTCACGCTGCTGGAATCTTGAGCTCCAGTCACGCTGCTGGGCTTTGGAGAGCCAGACACGCTGCTGGGCTTTGGAGCGCCAGTCACGCTGCTGGGCTCTTGAGCTCCAATCACGCTGCAGGGCTTTAGAGGGTCAGTCACGCTGCTGATCTCTTGAGCTCCATTCACCTTGCTGAGGCTCTGGAGCGTCAGTCACGCTGCTGGAATCTTGAGCTCCAGTCACGCTGCTGGGCTTTGGAGAGCCAGTCACGCTGCTGGGCTTTTGAGCGCCAGTCTCGCTGCTGGGCTCTAGAGCTCCAGTCACGCTGCTGGGCTTTGGAGCACCAGTCACGCTGCTGGACTCGCAAGCGACAGTCACGCTGCTTGGCTTTGGAGAGCAAGTCACGCTGCTGAACTCTTGAGCTCCAGTCAAGCTGCTTGGCAATTGAGCTCCAGTCACGCTGCTGGGCTCTGGAGCGTCAGTCACGCTGCTGATCTCTTGAGCTCCAGTCACGCTGCTGGGCTCTTGTGCTCCAGTCACGTTGCTGGGCTCTGGAGCGTCAGTCACGCTGCTGATCTCTTGAGCTCCAGTCACGCTGCTGGGCTCTTGTGCTCCAGTCACTTTGCTGGGCTCTGGAGCGTCAGGTCACGCTGCTGGAATCTTGAGCTGCAGTCACGCTGCTGGGCTTTGGAGCGCCAGTCACGCTGCTGAACTCTTGAGCTCCAGTCACGCTGCTGGGCTTTGGAGCGTCAGTCACGCTGCTGAACTCTTGAGCTCCTGTCACCTTGCTGGGCTCTGGAGCGTCAGTCACACTGCTGGAATCTTGAGCTCCAGTCACGCTGCTGGGCTTTGGAGCGCCAGTCACGCTGCTGAACTCTTGAGCGCCAGTCACGCTGCTGGGCTGCTGAAACCAGTCACGCTGCTGAACTCTTGAGCTCCAGTCACGCTGCTTTGGAGCTGCTGGAGGCGTCAGTCACGCTGCTGATCTCTTGAGCTGCAGTCACGCTTCTGGTCTCTTGAGCTCCAGTCACGTTGCTGCACTCTGGAGCGTCAGTCACGCTGCTGATCTCTTGAGCTCCAGTCACGCTGCTGGGCTTTGGAGCGCCAGTCACGCTGCTGGGCTTTGGAGCGCCAGTCACGCTGCTGAACTCTTGAGCTCCAGTCACGCTGCTGGGCATTTGAGCTCCAGTCACGCTGCTGCGCTCTGGACCGTCAGTCACGCTGCTGATCTCTTGAGCTCCAGTCACGCTGCTGGGCTCTTGAGCTCCAGTCACGTTGCTGGGCTCTGGAGCGTCAGTCTTGCTGCTGGGCTTTGGAGCGCCAGTCACGCTGCTGGAATCTTGAGTGCCAGTCACGCTGCTGGGCTTTGGAGTGCCAGCCTTGAGCACCAGTCACGCTGCTGAACTCTTGAGCTCAGTCACGCTCTGGACTCTGCTGGCACCAGCAATTGAGCTCCAGTCACGCTGCTGGGCTCTGGAGCTCCAGTCACGCTGCAGTCACGCTGCTGTCATTTCTTGAGCTCCAGTCACGCTGCTGGGCTCTTGAGCTCCAGTCACGTTGCTGCGCTCTGGAGCGTCAGTCTTGCTGTTGGGCTTTGGAGCGCCAGTCACGCTGCTGGAATCCTGAGTGCCAGTCACGCTGCTGGGCTTTGGAGTGCCAGTCACGCTGCTGAACTCTTGAGCTCCAGTCACTCTGCTGGGCAATTGAGCTGCAGTCACGCTGCTAGACTCTGGAGCATCAGTCATGCTGCTGTGCTTGGGAGCGCCAGTCACGCTGCTGGGCTCTTGAGCTCCAGTCACGCTGCTGGGCTCTGGAGCGTCAGTCACGCTGCTTTGCTCTTTAGCTCCAGTCACGATGCTGCGCATTTTAGCTCCAGTCACGCTGCTGGGCTCTGGAGCGTCAGTCACACTGCTGATCTCTTGAGCTCCAGTCACGCTGCTGGGCTCTTGAGCTCCAGTCACGTTGCTGGGCTCTGGATGGTCAGTCATGCTGCTGGGCTTTGGAGCGCCAGTCACGCTGCTGGGCTCTTGAGCTGCAGTCACACTGCTGGGCTCTGGAGCGTCAGTCACGCTGCTGGAATCTTGAGCTCCAGTCACGCTGCTGGGCTTTTGAGCGCCAGTCACGCTGCTGAAATCCTGAGTGCCAGTCACGCTGCTGGGCTTTGGAGTGCCAGTCAAGCTGCTGAACTCTTGAGCTGCAGTCACGCTCCTGGGCAATTGAGCAGCAGTCACGCTGCTAGACTCTGGAGCGTCACTCACGCTGCTGATCTCTTGAGCTACAGTCATGCTGCAGGGCTCTTGAGCTCCAGTCACGTTGCTGGGCCCTGGAGCGTCAGTCATGCTGCTGTGGTTTGTAGCGCAAGTCACGCTGCTGGGCTCTTGAGCTCCAGTCACGCAGCTGGGCTCTGGAGCGTCAGTCACGCTGCTTGGCTCTTTAGCTCCAGTCACGCTGCTGGGCTCTTGAGCGTCAGTCACGCTGCTGATCTCTTGAGCTCCAGTCACGCTGCTGGGCTCATGAGCTCCAGTCATGCTGCTGGACTCTGGACAGCCAGTCATGCTGCTGAACTCTTGAGCTCCAGTCACGCTGCTGGGCTTTGTAGCGCCAGTCACGCTGCTGAATTCTTGAGCGCCAGTCACGCTGCTGGCCTCTTGAGCGCCAGTCAGATGCTGTGCTTTGGAGCGCCAGTCACGCTGCTGCTGAACTCTTGAGCTCCAGTCACTCTGGAGCGACAGTCAAGCTGGTCTTGAGCTCCAGTCACGCTGCTGGGCTTTGGGCGCCATTCACACTGCTGGACTCTTGAGCTCCAGTCACGCTGCTGGAATCTTCAGCGCCAGTCCCGCTGCTGGACTCTTGAGCGCAAATTACGCTGCTGGGCTTTGGAGCGCCAGTCACTATTCTGGTCTTTGGAGGGCCAGTCATGCTGCTGAAGTCTTGAGCTGCAGTCACGCTGCTGTGCTCTGGAGCGTCACTCATGCTGCTGGGCTTTGGAGCCCCAGTATCGCTGCTGGGCTCTTGAGCTCATTTCACGCAGCTGGGCTTTGGAGCGCCAGTCACGCTGCTGGACTCTTGAGCGCCATTCACGCTGCTGGGCTATGGAGCTCCAGTCACGCTCCTGGACTCTTGTGCGCTAGTCACGCTGCTGGACTCTTGAGCTCCAGTCACGCTGCTGGTCTCTTGAGTGCCAGTCACGGTGCTGGGCTTTGGAGAGCCAGTCACGCTGCTGAACTCTTGAGCTCCAGTCACGCTGCTGGGCTCTTGAGCGCCAGTCACACTGCTGGGCTTAAGAGCGCCAGTCACGCTGCTGGGCTTTGGAGCACCAGTCACGCTGCTGGACTTTTGAGCGCCAGTCACGCTGCTGGGCTTTGGAGCGCCAGTCACGCTGCTGGGCTTTGCAGCGCCAGTCATGCTACCCTCGACGATCTTGGCTGAGTCCATTGGTGGTGACGTCTTCTATCTCGGCTTTTTGCGTGCAGACTAGACTAGACTATACCTTACTGGACTGGACTAGACTAGAGTAGACAAGACTAGACTATACCTGACTAGACTGGAATAGACTAAAGTAGAGTAGACTACACTATACCTGACTAGACTGGACTAGACTATAGTAGTCTAGACTAGACTAGACTATACCTGACTTGACTGGACTAGACTAGAGTAGACTGCACTAGACTAGACCTGACTAGACTGGACTAGCCAAGAAAAGACTAGACTATACTATATCTGACTTGACTGTACTGGACTAGACTAGAGCAGACTAGACTAGACTATACCTGACTGGACTGGACTAGACTAGAGTTGACTAGAACTGACCTGACTGGATTAGACTAGAGTAGACTAGACTAGACTATACCTGACTAGACTGGACTAGACTAGAGTAGACTAGACTAGACTAAACCTGACTGGACTGGACTTGAGTAGAGTAAATTAGAATTGACTTTACCTGACTTGACTGGACTGGACTAGACTAGAGTAGACTAGACTAGACTATACCTAACTGGACTGGACTAGTCTAGAGTAGACTGGACTAGACTAAACCTGACTAGACTGGACTAGACTAGAGTACACTAGACTAGACTAGACTATACCTGACTCGACTGGACTAGACTAGAGTAGACTAAACTACACCTGACTAGACTGGGTTAGAATATAGTAGACTAGACTAGACTTTACCTGACTGGACTGGACTAGACTAGAGTAGATTAGACTAGACTATACCTTACTGGACTGGACTGGACTAGACTAGAGTCGACTAGATTAGACTATACCTGAATAGACTGGACTAGACTAGACTAGAGTAGACTAGATTAGACTATACCTGACTGGACTGGACTAGACTAGAGTAGACTAGATTAGACTAGACCTGACTAGACTGAACTAGACTAGAGTAGACTAGACGAGAATATAACTGAATGGACTGGACTAGACTAGAGTAGACTAGACTACACTATACCAGACTGAACTGGACTAGACTACAGTAGGCTAGACAAGACTATACTTGACTAGACTGGATTGTACTAGACTAGAGTAGACTAGACTAGACTATACCTGAATGGACTGGACTACACTAGAGTTACTAGACTAGACTATACCTGACTGCATTGGACTAGACTTCATTAGACTAGACTAGACTACACCAGACTGGACTGGACTAGACTAGACTAGACTAGACTAGACTAGACCTGACTGGACTAGACTAGACTAGTGTAGACTAGACTAGTCTACACCTGACTGGACTGGACTAGAATAGAGTAGACTAGACTAGACTAGAAATGACTAGACTGTACTAGACTAGAGTAGAATAGACTAGACTATACGTGACTACACTGGACTAGACTAGAGTAGACTAGACTAGACTATTCCTGACTGGACTGGACTAGACTAGAGTAGGCTAGACAATAATATACTTGTCTAGACTGGACTGCACTAGACTAGAGTAGACTAAACTAGACTATACCTAACTGGACTGGACTAGACTAGAGTCTTGAGCGTCAGTCACGCTGCTGATCTCTTGAGCTCCAGTCACGCTGCTGGGCTCATGAGCTCCAGTCATGCTGCTGGACTCTGGACAGCCAGTCATGCTGCTGAACTCTTGAGCTCCAGTCACGCTGCTGGGCTTTGTAGCGCCAGTCACGCTGCTGGATTCTTGAGCGCCAGTCACGCTGCTGGCCTCTTGAGCGCCAGTCAAGATGCTGTGCTTTGGAGCGCCAGTCACGCTGCTGAACTCTTGAGCTCCAGTCACGCTGCAGGGGTCTTGAGCTCCAGTCACGCTGCTGCGCTCTGGAGCGACAGTCAAGCTGCTGAAATCTTGAGCTCCAGTCACGCTGCTGGGCTTTGGAGCGCCATTCACACTGCTGGACTCTTGAGCTCCAGTCGCGCTGCTGGAATCTTGAGCGCCAGTCCCGCTGCTGGACTCTTGAGCGCAAATTAAGCTGCTGGGCTTTGGAGCGCCAGTCACTATGCTGGTCTTTGGAGGGCCAGTCATGCTGCTGAAGTCTTGAGCTGCAGTCACGCTGCTGTGCTCTGGAGCGTCACTCATGCTGCTGGGCTTTGGAGCCCCAGTATCGCTGCTGGGCTCTTGAGCTCATTTCACGCAGCTGGGCTTTGGAG